>PVJX010005706.1:0-83200 GCA_004027295.1 Dolichotis patagonum | reverse complement strand
AGGAGGGAGAGCCAGTAGCGGTGAGATGCTTCTCTCTGCCAGGTGTGACGCTATCACACCCCCTCTCACTCCCTGGTGTGGGGGGAGGATGCCTAGCTGAACAGAGCCATGGACTTGCTGGCTTTAGAGCCAAGTGCAGAAAGCATCTGGCTCTCCACTTGTCTGAGACAGCCAAGCAGAGCAGAGCTGGTGTTGGGCAACTGTCAAACACTGCCTGGCCCTGTGCTGCTCTGCAGGGTGCCCGCTTGGAGCCCACAGACAATCCCACAGCCCTTCTCCCCAGACAGAAAGCCAGCTGCTATGTCTCCCAAAATTCACTTTCTAACAAATATCTTCATCTTTAAGCAAATCGATTTCTCTCCCTCCCTCCGCCCCCTCCCCTTCTTCTTCCTCTTCCTCTTCCTCTTCTTCTTCTTCTTCTTCTTCTTCTTCTTCTTCTTCTTCTTCTTCTTCTTCTCTCTCTCTCTCTCTCTCTCTCTCTCTCTCTCTCTCTCTGTCTCTCTCTGTCTCTCTTTTTCTGGCAAAAGAAAAAAAATACTGCCCCAAAGGGAAAATGATGATGTCTCTATGTTCTCCTGCAAGGAGCCTTATTAAACACAATTAAACACAGCACATCCAGTTTTGCACTAGGAAAAAGGGGAGGCATATATGATTGACTGCTTGCATGAGGAAAGAGATTTGAAGGTGTATACTTACCTGGCATTTGAGTCCTAAGAAACTTTAAGTCTGCTTTGGAAGTCAAGAAGTTAGTGAAGACTGTGTCGGTTGTTTTGTTTCTTGGTGTGCTGGGTCCAGGTTGACCCCTCCAGAGAGGGCACTGAAAAGCCAGCTTCAAGGCTACAACATGAACTGAAATGACAGGACTGGGAAGAAGTCCAGGCCTGCCCTCCTTGGGAACCTCTGTCCACCTTATGGACCCTTTGGTTCAGGCATATGCCCAGGCTCTGAAATCCAAAATCCTGAACTCAACTCACTTGGGTCTTCAGCAAGCTTTTTCCTTTCCAGGGCGTCAGTGCCTCAATTCACAAAATGAACAGCTTAGATACCACTTCTAAAATGTCGATTTTCATAGATTTCCCCATACTTACTTCATGGGACACTCAGCCGTCACCTGAAGCCTGTGAACCAAGTCTATCTGATTCAAGTTACTTTCTTTCTTCACACAGGGGAAAAAAAAAACCCCAAAAAACCAGAAAAGTGTTTCAGGGAGCCCAGGGAATAGGTCTTGTTTTCACAAGAGCCAGTGAGATGACAGCACATGCATGGCTGGCACATTCCTTTGCCATAACCGCAAAGAGCCTGCATATATTTGTTGTTGTTGTTAATTGCAAACTTTTCTAACAATCTGCGCTTTGGAAATGATTGCCCCTCTCTGAGGATCAGATCACAGTCCAGCTCTTTCTCGGAGAAAATTAAATGAAGAATGCTGAGCTGGAATCTATGATTAGGATGCCTGGCTCAGTTAAGATGACCGTGCGCTTTCCCAGATGGGTCAGTCATGGTCCCGGATATCCAAAACAGCATGGCACATGTCTCACCCTGGCTCCGTAGCCTCCCCTAATGCTGGATTTAGAGCTGGATTTAGGGCTAAATGTTGAAGGTAAAACGAAAGGAGCAGAAAGGGGTTGGGGAGGGCCCAGAGCATAAAGGGAATTTCCATCCAGGATTTTCAGAAGCAGAAATCCATTCTACCTTTGTCCATGACTGTGGTTTGCTAGGATCAAGATCAAAGGCATCACCGTGGGCAGAGCCATGACAAATGCGAGGCTCAGTCTGGTGAAACCTAGCATTAGCCCCTCTCTTAGGCAGCCGTCTAGACTGCAAGTGGGTGCTCATGCCAGATCCAGCTCAGTGTGTGTTCAGGGTGCTCCTTCGTGACAGGGCAGAGGAGAGCTAAGCCCATCGAGATCCCTATAGGGAAGTGTCTGGCCAGGGGCAGCCATGTACCATGTGGCTGTAGCTCTGATTACTCTGTGGGAAAATGGGAGGCACAGAATGACCGTGGAGCCAAGAGTTGTCAGAGGAAAAGAACCATTTATTTTTTGCCTTGACTGGAGCATCTTCTGCTAATTGCCTCCTGGATGACTTTTGAAGGTAGCTTCCAAACGTTCCTGAAATACCAATAGACACTAATTACACTGCTCAGGGATGAGTGCATACTATTTCATGGGGCATTTACATCAACCTGGTGAGGTGGGACAGGGGCTATTTTTATGACATTTAAAAAGTGAAAGTAAGAAAAGTCAGGAGATTTCAGTCGTGTTGCTGGTAGTAGCCTATGTCATTCGAGTCAAATCTTTCTTTTTCTGGTAACTGTCTTTACGTTGGGAATGGTGGGTGTCCTAACCCACCTAATGATGACTTCCACCATGATGAGGTCATCAGACAGAACCCTTGATAGCCTTGATTGCCATAGCAATAATGCCCAAGTGATCAGGATGTAGGCTAAATAGAATGCCAAATGTAAGACTGAATACTGACCTTGTGGTTTTGCAAAATGATGTATCAGGCAAGAATAAGAGAGTAATGAAAATTATAGCTAATGTTACAGTACGATAATTTTTAATATATTTTCACAGTTCATGTGACTACCTGTGTCATTTTATAGACCTAAGGGTGAATGACTTCATGAATTAAAAAGACAGCCTCCTAGCTGCCAACTTCACAAAGACATTTGCTACTTACTAAAATCTTTAGGAGGTTATCAACTCTGATCTTCAGTTGCCTTAACTGTACAAAGACTACAAAGATCTTGTAAGAATTAAGAACTTATTTTGTGCTGGATAATTATCCTGGGAATATTCGCTTGTACTAACATATCTAATCCTTATTATGACTTAGAAAGTGGGATTTATTATTGCACCTATTTTGTGAATCAGGAAACTGAGGCACAGAAATGTCAAATTAGGTGACACAGCCCTCTGGGGGGAATTTAAGTGTATTTCAAAGTGTGGTTCATGACCAGGAAACTAGAGGAGTTGAAGAGAGGTTACAGATCTGAATCTTCTTTCCTGCGAAAGCCTCTGTTGCAGGGCTGGCCCAACACAAGCCTAGCTCTTGCTCTTTCTTGGACTTACTCATTTTCAAGACTCACAGAGTATCCATCACGTGACGAAGCTGAAGCCTGCAGCACTGGGTAATGAGACTAGGAATGTCAAGCCATCATTTGGTTGTGAATTTACTGAGATTAGTCAGCTGAGGCCAGTGATCACAGAAAAGCTCCTGGGAAAGCATATGGCTAAATTTTAAAGATGCATGTTCGTATCTAAAGGAAAGCTATTCTGAGAATGTTTTGGTATTATTTGATAATCCTAATTGTTTTCACAAGCCCCTAGAGCCGAAAGGATACTGGAACCCACCATGTCCAGGAAGATCTTCCGTCTTTCCTGCCAGGACTGGGATGGTGAGGATATCATTACACCTGGAAAGCTGAATCCACATAGTTTGAATTCCTTTCCCTACCTGACATTTTGTGGGAGACAGTTGCTGCCCACCACTATTGGGATCCCTTTTGTGTAGCTTATGTAGGCCAGCTCCTTGCAGTAGATACTGCTCACTTCCTGCTTTGAAGCTGCCAATATATTTCTTATGACCAAAATTAAGTTCCAATGGAATCTTTCAATCCAGAGGTTTAGGAATAGACTTGGGTTGCTGGTGTTTTCTCACATCCGCCTTGTTGTGAGACAATTGAACAAGCACTGCCATCCACTGACTTGGGCTTCTTGATACTCTGGCTTCATACAGATTGCACTTCTAGGTGACCTTGTGAAGTGGGGAAAGTTACTGAGCCTCTGGTATCCTCCAGCCCTCTGGAAATGGAGTAGGTTTGGTCAGTTCCATACTGAGCTGCTCTCCATGGAAAATTATAGGGTTAAGTGAAATTATTCTTGGTCAAGTAGAAAAAAAAACTATCAGCCATTTAAAAATACTCATGCTAGCAAGGGGCAAGAGGCTAGCATACATCTCTTATTTAAAAGGGAGCCAGAAACTCAACAACAGAGTGCAGAGGAGCGGGGACTGGCTGTTTACTAGCATGGCTTCCTTGTTGCGTGATTCTGTAATTTCTGCTTCCCGTGTGTCTCTCCACTCTCATTGGCTGATTTCAAACTAAAGAATAAGGAATAGGGGCTGGGGATTTAGCTCAGCGGCATAAGCGCCTGCCTTGCAAGCAGGCAGTCGTGAGTTCGATCCCTGGTACCAATAAAAAAACAAAAACAAACAAAAAGATAAAAATAAAAAATAAAGAATAAGGAATAGGTGCTTACCTAGGTACTAAACACATGTTGGAATACCATCTAGAAGGCAGAAAGTAGGAGACCCTCCTGAAGGATCCAAGGGGAAGCCATGGCTAGTACAAGTCATGTTCAGTGAACACAACTCTGTGGAGCCCCTTAATTATTTGAAAACTCCGCTTCCTCCTTGCTCCAGATTCCCTCCCTCCCATTAGATTGAACCTCCATGAATTTTATGATCCAGTTCATCTTCTATCTAAACGATTAAAGCAAGAGCTGGCATCCTCTCAAGACCAGCCTGCTAAGTGTTCATTTATTCACCATAATTTAAGGTTTCCTCTGCCAGGAGTCAGAGCCCTCTTCCTCCTTCAGACTTCTCAGAATGCAGAGTCTCCATTGCCAGCCTGGGGCAAGGGAAGGGAGGGGAGGACAAGACAGAGGGGGTATAATTGCTCCCAGGTTTTTGAATCATTTTCTGTGAAGGACTCTGACACTTGGAAAAGGTTCTTAGGGAAGGTGATCCTGGAGGAACAAAGGGGAGATTTTGTGGTTTGGGAGCACCTCTCCCTTCAGAAATAGAAAAAGGGGGAAAAAAACCCTCATGAAAATTAGGAGCAACTTCAGGAGCAGACATATAAAAAACAAAACACCAGGGAAGAAGATGAGGGGACTATTTTTCTCGTCTTTGACATGCTTTCTTTCACTTCTGTTTATTATAAATTTACACTAAATAAATGAACATTAAGGCAAAGAACCAGTGAATGACTAAATTTTTGAATGAACAAATGAATGTATGAATGAATGAATCATAGGTTAGTGTTTCACAAATCTGGTTCATTTGCAGAATCAAGCAGAAGCCTTTTTTTATAATTCAGATGCCACAATTACCTTCTTAGAATTTCTGATCCTTTGAGCTACAAATGGCACTGAGGATCTGAAGTTCCACCTGGTGTACGGGTGATTCCAATGACCCCAGGCCTATAGCACAGCTGATAGGAAGACACAAGTCCTGTCTTCCCTCTTTATTACAGTTACTGGCTCCATGCTAAATTTATTTTTTAGATTGATATTAATCTCACCGTGATCAGAGTAGATGACTATCCTTTCATCTTTGAGGATAGCAAGTGAAACATTTAACAAGAGTTTATCTTAGCAACTTTGCGTTAAAATAATCAGAAGCTTCTTCATCCTATCATATCTCAGCTTTTTTGGAATTGCCCAATCACAGCCAAGTCAATGGCCCCATTGCTTTGTTTGTGTGTTCATGTTTTATTAGAAAAAAAGATGCTTCTGAAATCAATGCCTAAACTCATCTCCCTTTTCCTAGCTTAATTGCATGCACTTATTAAAAGTGTATATTGAGTATCTCCTGTTTGCTGGGAACCCTGAGGGCACAGCCATAAAAGATACCATCAGAGTGGTGAGTTAGATAAGAAAAGTGATTATTCTCCAATAAGATATGATACAGGTGTGCATATCTGGGGTAATTTGGAGTGTGTATTTGGTTAGAGGTAGATAAATGTTGAAGAAAGTGAAAGCCAAGACTTAAATGATGAAGAAAGACCCAGACTTCATATTCACAGCCATAGAGATGATTTGGGAGGACTAAAAGCAGAGCTGTGTGCATGTGTATAGCAGGAGGGCAGGGATGAGCAATGAGATTGGAGATGTAGACACAGACCATATTGTGAAGTACTCTGTCTTGCTAAAGCTTTGGATTTTAGACTAAAGCAACTGCTTTGAATGCCACCAAAGTAGTGAACCTGAGATAGATTTCAATAAAACAGTTTTTAAAATTTTTTAGAAATGATCCTTCATGGTTGTGGGGGAGAGCGCCCAACTTGAAACATGCCATAGTGGAGGAAGTGATAAGGACTAAATGAAGTCATAGCCAGAACATGCAAAGAGAAGGCATACAGATAAAAACTGGAGCAGGAGGAGTGACCGCTGAGCCTTGGTGATTTGCTGGTGTGTTTTTGTGTGGCAGGGATGGCAGTGATAAAGGGGCTCATTAGACTAATTCTTACATGTTGATCCTTGACCACCTAGTCCATGATGGTGTGAGTCAGTGAAATAATTGTCTGACTTTTAATTCATTTTCCCCTGTTAACCAAAGAAAATGCTAACAGAATCATAATGTGAGGACCTGGATCCAAACATATAAGGAACTGGCTTTTTTTTTCTTCTTCAAGTTTTTATCAAGGCTGAAAAATCTTCTAAGCACACATGAAAGAAACTACAGGGCCAAGATTACTTTGAACTTACTGCACATGATTCCTTTCATATAAGATACTCTTGACAAACATTAATTAAGTCTCCTAGGTCCTCTTTGAAGTAATGTAGGAAGCATGTACAGCTGGGTAAACTGAGGCCCCAGCAACTGGAGGGAGAGCCTGAGGACATACAAGGGCAGGTGCTGCATTTGAAAAGACCCTCAGAGGAGGCCCATGTTTCTCTGATGAGGCCAGAAGTAGGTGCCCTTTTCCAGGTGGAGTTCTTCCAGCAAGTTCTCTGCACAAGGCAGATGAGGCAGACTGGTGCTTTAGTTTAATGGCAAAGTAGCGTATGACCTTGGACATGAAAGCCTTGAGCCTCACAGCACATCCTGTCTTCCTACGATCCTGGCCTGTCTCGTTCTTGAAATCTACAGTTGTGCTGTATCCTTTCTGAGATTCGCTTAGTTCTGATAACTTTTGGGTGATCAGGAGGGGCAGAACAAGAAAACAATACTTGATCTCATGGCTAAAGAAGGAATGGAGTCTTTGTGGAATTTTTGCTTTCTTTTTTCTTTGCAGATTGTCTTTGGTTGAGTACACAACATATTTATTTCATACCATGAGCTGAGCCATGGTACAGGCCCATCAGCAATTCTGGCTAAGTACCTGGGGAGCTTAGGAGCTAGAATAGCCCTTGTCTGTTGTTCCTGGATGGTTATTTCCATATTGATCCATCACTAACCCACAAGGAGCTCATCCTTGAGAAGGTGATGGCTGCCGTATACACTAAGAAGCACATCCTCTATTTGCTAAACCAGATGTACCAGAAAGATGGACCTCAGACAGTTGTATCCACTGCCTACCTCTTTATTTATACTACACACTCTAAAAGTTACTAAATGAGAATTCAGTAAGTATTCAGCACCTATGCTGGTAGACAGTATGCTAGATTCTATAATGATACAAGGTAGATAAACATGAAATTATGTTCAGGACACTCTTAGTCTAGGGAGAGAGAAACAAAATAAATAATGAACATGGAATAAAAATCAGTTGAGAAACAGTTACTGCTTCAGCAATAAAAGAATCAGAGAGGTAGGAAATACAAACTAAATAAAAATATGTACTCTTGTTGAGGCAGAATAAAAGATAGAAAGTACTTTTATCTTCCTTCAGTGGGACAAAATATTTTCACAATAACCTAACAAGATATGCAAATTATTAGCAATTTAGGAGTATGGATGTTTAAGAGACATTTTTGAAACTTACAGCAAATACTTAAACATTTATTTCCATAGTGCAATCAACTTTCTTTCCAGCAAGCAGAGTGAAGTAATAAAATGCAATTTCTCACGGAAAATAATGTACTTTTATGAAGGATGATATGATGTTAGTGGAATCATAAATAATATAACACACCAGTAGCATCACTCTTTGTATTCTTATGAATCTGTTATAATTTTCTCTTACTAGAAGACTTTTTCCAGAAACCTTTCTCAAAGAAATCTCCGAATGCAAGCATATTGTCACCTTACTGAATGTAATAGATCCTTGAAAATCCTATCCCTGTTAAAATTTCTAAGAAATCCATTCAGAGATGAGTGGCGTCTAAGGATTCCATTCATTAGTTTGGCTAACCATTGGTTTTTTATTTTATTTACTACATTTTCCTTTTTCTCCACGATTAGCTTTCCAAAACATTCTGGCGGTTTGCATAAAAGGGCTGTATCATAAATGTTCTTAAAGTCTACATGATTTATGCATACAGCACTTATGATTCATGTCTCAAACGGCCGTGCTGGTGGATTTTTTTTATTAAATTCCTGATTTATGTGAAATAGATAAATACACGGATCATTCAGAACAAGGGTGTCTGTGTTTGGGGGTGGGGAGGGGCGGGATGGAGGGATTTGGATGCATGAATAACTCCCTATTGGTCCTAATGGGATTTACACAGGAAGACTCCTGTATTCTGGGACACAATCTGCCTTCATTCTCACATGTGGTTAGTTATGTTATTGATATCATAACTTTAATTTCCGAGCCATGTTAAGTTGATCCATGTTTCAAATGTCCCCCACAAAGAACAAAAAATGAAAGAATGTGCCTTTTCTCATCTACTTCTCCACATGTTGCATTTGGCAAATTACTGTGACCTTCTACAGTGTCTTATCTACTCTGATTTTACATTGCTGGAGAGCTATACATTGGTCTTTCTCTGCATTGTGAACAATCCCCTAGGTTTAATCAGTAGTAATAAAACATTTTCAAGTTCCCCCTCAGCTGAGGAAAGGATTTTGCACTCTTTGGTGGACTTGTGTGAAAAAGCATATATATGCATGTTTCAATATAACCAAACCAGTAAGTCCTAGTTCTCTCCTTATTATAATCAAGGGAGCAACCATTCTAATAAAATTGTGTTCAACAGTTCCTCTATAAACTCCTTCCCTCATCTTACCTCCACCTATATAAAACGTAACATACTTTGGAGGTATTTTTAATAAAACTCTTGCAGATGTCCCTATGTGGCAACACAATTCATTTATGGTTTCCCATTAGTCCATCTTTATAGAAGTTTTGGTCTTTTGTATCTCATAGGGGGAAAAAGTCACCCCTCCCAACACCATATATTTCAGTTGATTTAATCTCTTATTTCTTAATGTGTCACATATAAGAACAAAATCAGGGTAGGCAGAGAATTTCCCTTAGTCATACCACTGTGACACTAAAGTTGACATTTTATAGGGATCTCAAATTGCCTTGATATATTTTTACTATAGAGTCCTGTGCTAACTCTATTATTTATGAAAGTAGAAAAAAGTAGAAGGAGCTACTTCATGATTTTTTTATTAAAATAACTGCAATATTATTGTGTTATCATCAGGGTCACAACGATGATAGTCCCTTAAAGTATGCTACTCAAATGATTCCAGGATTTGAAGGGCTTCTCAGGAGGAAGGACTTGTGTGAAGTCTGACAACACGAGGGAAATGGTCATTTCAGCAAAGAAAGGTCACTTTCAGGATGTGGCCCAACTGCTAAAGTTTTGGGGTCTATCCTTTTTCTTCTTTATGACATACCAGCCCAAGAGAGGGGAACTGTTTCCCCAGGAGAGCTTCTTAAGAGTTTCCATCTATTCTGCTACTAGTCTTACCTTAACAGGCCTACATTTGCATGCAGACACCACTCTATGACCTCTTTCACAGGTTTCAGTCTTGGTCTTCACTCCTGCCTCTTCCACTAGGGGCCTCTTGTAAAAGAGAGCTGGCCAAACAGAAAACTGGGTAGCAACTCAATGCATATTGAACCTCCCCACCCCTCATCTATGCCACTGGAGATACCAGCTCCTTCCACAAGTTTGCTTATGTAGCTTCTGCTACTCAGTGCAAAATGAGAGGGCTGGTGTCTTGTTTAAATGTCATCAAGAATTCAAAGGTGGTGACTGTGGAGCCTTAAAACAAGTTTAGGGTTCTTCTCAGTGTGGGACATAAATGGCAGTATAGGTTGCATACCCACGAATGGCCCTGCCCTCGGA
This sequence comes from Dolichotis patagonum, assembly GCA_004027295.1. Classification (NCBI taxonomy): domain Eukaryota; kingdom Metazoa; phylum Chordata; class Mammalia; order Rodentia; family Caviidae; genus Dolichotis; species Dolichotis patagonum. Next base: position 73,217 of record PVJX010005706.1, on the reverse strand, counting down.
TACCTCTAGAAATGAGAGAAAAGGTAAGTTGGAAAACAAGAGTTCTGGCTAAAAGTCTGTTAAAGAAAAAGTGGACTCCAGATTATCATTTCTGCTCTATATGGAGGGGCTGTTGTCCCTCTCATCCTGAGCAGTGGCGGAAATTAATCATTCAGGATTATGGGCTTGGATGCAGTATAAAGGGCTGGTCTAAACTTACTCCTTATGCTCCAGATTCCAGCTTTCTAAAGTAATAGTGTAAAGTAGATTTCCAAGAAAACTGAATTTAATTCTCCTGAAAGTGTTAAAAAAGTAAAGCAAAAAGAGTAATCATTGTGGGTTGAGGTGGCCTGCTGGAAAATTTTGGGCAGGAAGAGGTTCTTAGAATACCCAGTCATTAACATTTTCTCAAATAATGGTTAAGAATGCAGAAGGCAGCAGTGTATTGAAGTAGAGCATGGTGGGTTTTAAACTCTGAGGTGAGGAAGCGCTGAGATGGCTCGAGGCTTGACACCTCCTTACCCTTGTGATCTTGAGCAAATCATTCACTTTAGTCAAGTTCCTGTCCCTTGTCAGTAATGGTACTTGCATCAGAGGGTTGTTATGGGATTAATCTAATACTACACGAATGCTACTTCTCCAGATGCCTGGAAAAGCTAGCAAACACTCAATAAATGTAATTGGGATATGGAGGGAGAAGAGAGAGAAGGAGGAATAGGAAGAGGAAGAAGATGAGGAAGAAGAGGAGGTGTTGATGATGGACGTCATCATTATTAAAAAGGTGGGAGCTGAATTGAGACCGATCTGTTTTTGAAGCTTTTCTTTACTACCTGTGAAAACTTGGGAGGAGTAACTTGTCCTCTCAGTGCCTGTGTCAGTCATCTATCACCAAGTCACAGACCACCTGAAAACCCAGTGATTGAAAACATCTATGATACATTCTTTTTCACGTGACTAAGCAAGAGTCGGCTGGACTAGATGGGTAGATGTGATTCAAACTGCAGATCCAACCAATCTGGGTCACTGGCTGGCAGGCGGTGCCAGGTCTATTTTCCATTCTATTATCTCTCTTGCATTAGGAGTCTTGCTGGAGCATATTTTCACAATAATTGTGAATGTGTAACAGGAAAACACCTTGTGTAAATCCATTTCCTGTTTTGCTAACATATGGATCTGTGCATCCCAGCAAGTCACATGGCTGAGACTAAGATAACAGGCAGGCACAGAGAAGCACATTCCACATCTAGGAAGAATTCATATGGCCTAGATGTGGACACAGAGGAGTTAAAGGCTTGGGCAAATAATAGTTCCCTTACAAGTAATAAGAAATTGTTTTAGAGCTGTTTCTGTTACTATAACTAAATAATGAAGACTGGGTAACTTTATCAACAAGAGAAGTTATTTAGCTCCCAGTTTTGGAGTCTTAGGGGCACAGCAATGGCATCAGCACAGCTCTGGTGAGGAACTCCTGGGAGATGGTGGGAGCATTGGTGTTAGAAGGATCACATGGTGAGTCAGAAGCCAGAGGGACTAGGAACAGACCTGGCTTCTTTTTCAGTGCTCTCTGGAAAACTAACCAGCATCCTATAAGAACTGGTAATCCCTTTTGAGTTCACATCCCCTGTGGCCTCAGCACCTCTTCTAGCTACACCTCTTAGAGGTCCACCACCTCCCCCTAACATCACCACTCTAGGGTCCACACTACTAGCACTTGAGCCCCAGGAGAATCAACCACATCCACATTTAGCAGAACTTAAGAAATGGTCCCCCTCCTAGACTCGTTCTGAGGATGAAATGAGATAAATCATGGAAAGTGTTTAGTACATTGCGGATACATAATTTATGTTTCATAAATGTTGAATGTGATTGTAATAGTGGCTCTGGTCACCAAATGACCCCAACATAATGAATGATTTTAGATGCAAATATCAGGTGAGGGCAGGAGTAGCTAGAAAGGAGAAGCTTGCAGCCAGACCTTAGAAGACAGACAGAATTTGGAGGGGAAAAGAGGGACGAGGTGTTACTGAATGGAGAATAACAGAAGTAAAAAGAACTAAAGTCAAAATAAGGTACTTAAACTGTGAGTCACCCACCCTCTGTTTCCATCACCCTTCTTTTAAAATCCTGCAGGTGAATTGTCATTCCCAGTCCTGCTGTTTGTTTGGAAAGTGAACAAAGCATGAGTGTGTAATAAACTGACTATAAAGCTGTGTTATCTGCTTGGAATGTCCTCCAGCATTTTCCTTCCCCAGGCAGGTAATGCTTCCCATGAGTCCACTTCCACCCTGAATGGAAAGGTTGCCCAACAGTCTCCAGGATGCCAGAAACCATGAGATCTTCCTGGAGGGCTCAGTTCCACCTTGTCACCTTTAAGAACAGCAATTGCTTATGTGCAGAGTTTCAGGGGCCCCTGAGTCACTGCCACTTCTGTTGTTTTTCATTGGCAGTGAGAATTTGAGACCGAAGATGATGTGAGCAGTTAGAACTGTGAGCTTTTCCATTGCATCTTCTTGCCCAGGCCCCACTCAGTCCTCCCAGGCCTCCACCGAGAAGGAGGCTGCCTTGATTGCACCCTGGGGCACTGATGAACTACCAGGACCAGTGAGCCTGCTGCTAACACAAGTCAGGGTTGTCGAGGCACGTTAGTGCCCCCTCAATAGCCACAGCCTGAAGTCAAGGGGCTTCCCTCCCCTCCCTTTGAACATATGTGCCCTTAGAGGGTATTCTCTGCAAACCTTTAGACAAGTTAAATAAAGAATAAAGTCAAGCTTGGAGCTGGTTCTTGGAATTCTTTCAGCCTCCATGCCATCCTTACGTCTCTCTTTCCATCTCATCACTCCCTATCTGAGGATGCATGATCTGTAAGTCTAGAGCTTCCTTTAGCAGCCAGGGTGGCAGCCACGGGTAGTTAGCCAACAAATTTTCAGTGTAGTGGACACGGCATAATGCTCAGAGACCGCTTTTGGACTAGGGCACTAATTTCCCCAGTTCATGGGACTCATGACTACTGACATCTCCTCCCTTTGCACTCTTTGATCCCTGTCTCCAGCTGTAGAGCCCTACACCCTAGGTTAGACCTCCTTCCAGCAGGCAGCTCACATCCATGAGTGGCATCCCAACTTCAGATCCACCTCTAGGGTTGGCTTTGGCTGTTGTCACAGTTCATTCTGCCACTGGTTTCTTCATCCTTCGCCCTGCAGGGTATACTCAGCCAGAGAACACTCAGCAACAAAGTCTCAATTTCCTTAAAAATCTCACCTAAGACGTTAGCTATGGGCTACGCATGAGTCTCAGCTTTTTTTCAGGCCATATCTCATTGAATTCTCTGTTTTATCCTTAGCAGTTCAGGAAACTAAGGTTGACCAGACTAAGAAACTTGTCTAAAATTCCTCTTTTAATAAATAGCAAAAATGTCCGCCTTTCTCTGAGTTCCAAACTCTACATTGCAGCCTCATAGTTTTAAAAGCACGTAATAGAGAACATTTGTTGAAGGAAAGAATAAGAGAATGAGATGTGAAATCAGACAGAAGAGAGGATGGCTCAGCACGAGGGAGGGGTGACACAATCTTTCTGCTTGGTCGTCAGGGCTGGTATCATTGAGTCTGCACTGCAATCCAGGTGTATCTGATGCATGAATAAATCTGCAGCCAGGGGTGAAACCAGAACCCAAGAAGAGGCTACACACTGGATCTGCCAGATGGGGCAAGAAGAACGGTCACATGCACATGGAGGTATCTGAGAAAGAACTGGGAGAAGGACCTATTTTTTAACATGTGCGAAGATTTAAAAGAAGCTGGCAAAAGATGACACAACTGCAAGGAGCCATTGCCAGCCACAAGGTGGAAGGGACAAAGGTAGAAAGTTGCTTGGAAGGAAGAGGTGAAGCAATGGAGGGGCGCTCCCTGATGGGAGTCCTTAGCGCAGAAATGTGCTCACATCACAGACTGTAAGGATGGCAAGGGACAGAACACTCCAGTGTCTGTCCTCTCCTGCCTTCCATATCTCATTGGCCAAGAAGGGCAAGCCAGAGAGCACAGGAGCTTGTTCACGCACTGCCTGTGTGTCAGCCCTAGGGGCAAGGAAAGGCTGGCTGCAGAGAGGGAGTCTTCTAGGGCAGATGGAAGACCCTGGCACAGCACTGAAAAGGAAGAGCTGAGAACCAGAAACAGAGGCCAGCACACCAAGCAGCACCTGTATGGTGCCTGGATGCCCAAAGAGACCTGAAGCTGGGAGGGCTATCCTCTGCACTTCCAATAAACTGTGGTCTGAAAGTGGATGTAAGAGACAGCTGCCTTCCCCACACCTGAAGGCTGGCAATCAGGGAGCTCCGAGGAGTGTGATCCTTGGCATGAGCACCAGGTTCAGCAGCTCTGCACAGTGTAACTCTCAAGTGGCTTCCCAAGCCACACGTATCGACACAGAATGGACAGGAAGGAAGAAGAGGGGAAGAGTATTTCTGAAAGAAGTCTAGAAAGTGCCATAAATGATGGAGAAGAACTTATAATGGAGTCCGTAATATGCTTGGTTCCACTGAGGCAAGACGAGGTACTCAATGAGCATTAATGTGATGCCTTTGTGCTCACAAACTGGGGGAAAATTTCAACATGGAAGCACGGAAATTTAGATAGAAAGTGAGGAATCCAAAGTCCAGAGAGAAGATCATTTGTCCAGCACACAGAAAGAAAGCAGCTCATTCAGCAATGGTGGATTGCATCTTCTAGAAGCCAAGCATGCATTGTTGCCAGTGCTTCTTAGCCTGGGGTCCACTGAACCTCAAGGGTCAGTCGTACCCTTCCTGGTGCCGGTAAGCAAGAAGGAATGCTACTGAATTCTTGCTTGCCTTTACACTTCTTCCGTCTTTGTTTGGATTCTTGTAGCTAAGACTTTTATTGCTGGACATCTTCAAGAATGTCTCCAAGACCATCTGCCTTTTTTAGTTCCATAATTCTTTCTTCTAACTTATTTTATCCAGGCCTGTGGTTTCAGTAATGTTTTATATATCAGCAACTCCCAACTTTGTATCTCCAGTTCACACCTATCTTTGAGGCTTTCTCAAATTTAAGGTGTTTGTAACTGAGCAGGTGAGTTCTTTCAGAATCCTGATTCTCTCTGGATATGCTTCCATCATCTCATGGCACCAATCAAGTCAGAAACCCAAGAAGCACATTTACATCTCTGTTTCACACCATAATTCTCATGTCTAAGTCATCTTCAAGTGTCATTGACTAAATTTGTAAACTATCTTTCCATGAATTTACCTCACTTCATCCCCCCTGACCATCCAAGCTACGATGAGTGTTTGCTAGGCCTTCTTCTACAAGTTTCCATTTGACCCTAGTCAGCAGAGACCTACAGCAACAGAATTTCACAAGTGTGCCATATGCCTTGGAGCTGTTATATTATTTCTAGTAAAAAGGACAACTGGGAAGATCCCCAAATTCACCCCTCAAGTACCTTGTCCTACTCACCAGCTGGCTGATCTACTGAGGTTTTTTCAGACCCTAGGTCAACTACTGCTTTTTGAAGGGTAACTTTTGATTCCTCAGACCATATCTGGTCCCATTAAACATTCTCATATCCTCAGTTACTTTCTTCTTTGAGCATTTATTAAAGAGTGACTGTCTTTAATATTGTCTCTGCTGTTAAAAAGATAATCCCCATGAAGGCAGGAAATTGTCTCATTCACCACTTTATTTTTGGTACTTTACTAAGTACATGAATATATTAAGTGGACAATAAACACAGATCAATTCCTTAGTTGCTTAATAGAAAGTTAGTTGTACTCTTGTTGCTTGGGGTTAGTAAGCTGGCCTGTCATTCTATTCCTGGATCAGGAAATCGGTGGGGAAATGAGTTTGATATTGTGCCATTTACATGGGCTCTCAGTACTGAAAACAGTGTTGTTCTGTGAATAAAATAAGAAGTTACTGGAAATGTGGCATTTCCAAAACAAACTCTTATTGTAAACCTTTACACAATTGTTATTACAGGTGTAAACTTCCCAGCTGTTCTGTCGTGTTTTAAATTTGTTTCAAATTATTCATCTACTATGTTAAGCATCTACTATTTTAAGTGCTATTCTTCCTGAATAGCACTTTAAAAACAGTTTTAGTTAACCCATTGATATTATTGCAATTGTTGTTTTGCAGGACAACGTTCCCCTAAGAGCTCTTGTCCAATTTTCTCTAATGCTATTAACTGACCATGGTTACTGATTTCCAAAGAGTCCTCAATCCTTCGAGGATAAACTTTGGACTGAATTGTCTTTATTTGATTGGACACTGTATACACTAAGTGTATTATTCAAAATGTCACCCTTTCTATTTCCTTTGTGGTGGTTGTTAAGCATGGATTTGACAATTTCCATGCAGGAAAGCAAAATGAATGCTTCTGGACTTGTCTAAGACTTTTTGATTTTTCCCATTAATTGCTCAACTGACCTTGTAACTAGCTTCCCCTCTTTGATCTGATATTTTCTTATTTCAGGCTTGCAGATGTTTTAAAATGTTTCAATATTTTCCCCCTGAGTAAATTGAGTGCTTTGTGGTAGTTGCTGACATAGTTTGCTTGGCAACGGTGGCTCAATTTGACATCTTGTAGCAGAAGAATCATTAAGGCTGTGGATGAAGAGCCACTAGGGTACATTAATCTAAATCTAAGATACTCTTCACTGGGTGCCTGTTTACTGAACCTCACATGCACACACACACACACACACACACACACACACACAATTTTAATAGAAAAACAGTGCTATGTCTGTGCTCCAAAACCACTGACTTTGCAAGTTCACAATAAATGTGAACAAGGTAAATCCACAAATAGCAATCACCTAAAAGAATCACATACTTTTAAAGGTTCATAAAATTGATTTTTAAAGATTTATTTACTTATTCACATTCTTCAGAATATTTGAAATAATTCATGCTATTATTTAAAATGTTAACCACATAGTAAACATTCAAGAGATGTATTGTATTGAATAATTAATTATCAAAATCTCTTTATGAGATTAATACTCCTCTGTGATCAATGACTCACTTGACAAAACATTTTCTTAGGCCTTAGAAAGCTGTTTCTCTTTGGTTAATTAATCACAGCAAGTACCATTTAACTGTTGTTTTAGAGACATATTTTTCTTTACATTCTAAGGAAATTTGTAGTTTATCAAGCATCAAATTTTGTTACCACTAAGAAACAATTAAGAAACTGAATAAAATGATTTTTTTTAAAATGAGGAATAATCAGTTTCAGGTAACTTTAACAGAAATGATAACAGCCACATATGCCTCCTGTTAGCAAAAGAAAATGTCAAAATAAGACCAAACTGTATCTAAACAAAGGTCAAGCTTCCTAGGCACGTGAGAAATGAAGAACTTGTCAGAGACCAACTCAAATTCCAACTAAAGTGATAATAAACTGACTGGAATATTTGTGTGTGTTGGAATAACAGATGTACTGCTTCTGAGCCTGCTATGGAGGTAGGTGTTAGTTACCCAGGCTACACAGAGCACTTTGTTCTAATACATTTTCTTTTGCTATAACACAGTGATTAAGACTAGATAAGTGACAAGGAGCTTTAGTTGGGGTCACGGTTCTGGAGACTGGGTAGTCCAAGGATGGCGTTACATCTGCTTGGCTTCTGCTCTGGGCTTTGTGCTCCCTTAGCTGTGGTGGGAAGCAGAAGGTCCAGCTGGGTGGAGCAAACCTGACCACATCTGCAGGTGCCGTTGTTTGTTAAAACTGGTCCACATGGCAACTGATCCAGTCCTGGAACTCACTCACTACCACAAGGAGGTCTGAATCCCCTCAGGGAGGGAGGATACCTCACAACCCAAGGGTGTCTCATAGGCCCCACAACTCTCAGCAATGTCATTGGGGAGGTTAAGAGCCCAACATATGAATTCTGCAGGCACACACTCAGATCATGGCATATCCAAAAAGAATAATCACAACATTAAGGAAACTGGTATTGTGGGGAGTACATGCAGAGTCCATCTACATACCATTATAATTTCACCTACTGTAAAACTTTGAATGGCTAAAAAACAAAATCATACTTTTTTGTCTATTAAAATGTACCCTGATCAATGCCTCTTGCCACACCTTGTCCCCAGTGTGTGTGTGGGTCCTCTTATTCTGCTTCACACCTGTCGGGATGGCCTGCTATTCAGCTTGTGGACAGAAAACTGAGCTCTGGGACTCAGGTGCAATCATGGCTTTTTTCACGTCACATCACCTCTCTGAAGTGTAGCTTCCTCCTCTGTGAGCCTTAAAGTTAACTGCACCTAGTTCTTTATAGACACCTGTGTGGGTTACCTGAACTAATGCGTGGGCATGCGTCATAAATGTTTAATACATGCCGACTTTCCATTGTTCTATTATTCACACTCTGGGCTTTGAATAAACTCTCTTGGGCAGTCTCAAAAGCATTCCTTGCTTTGGTTACAACATTATCAACCGAGAAGTGTGTAGTGTTATCTTCCATACATCTATATTGCTAGCATAAAGGTCCTGGTCCCAGAGCCCTTGGGGTTCTCAGAAGAAAACCAACTACAGTGGGTTTACTGCTGCTGTCAGCAGGAGTAAACCTCTTTCAGTTCATTAGCACAGACCTGCAAATAGCTTCTCAGGTGGTCAGGGCAGTAAAAACTCCCTTCAGCTTGGGGCTATTTTGCCTTATCTCTAAGGGACACTTTCTCCCTGGAGAGACCACCTGCACCTTGTAACTTGAGGGGTTCTCTGCCGAGTCCTGCAGTGTCCGGGCAGCTGCTGAAGGCAGTCACACATTCCAAGCATTTGGCATCACAAAGGGACCTGAAAGGCCACAGGAGGACCTTGATGTCATTTTTGTCACTCCCTTGCCTCTTTTTCCTTGGGTTTCTCTGAATTTTCCGTTAGTTCCAAAGCTACAGCTAGGAAACAAACTGCATTCAGAACGTGCCATGATCTTTTTAAGTGAGGCACTTAATTCAAAGTAACTATAGATGAATGGACAATTGAAAAATTGATAGAGAAATTCCATGTATTGCCTACCTTTTACCTAGTTCTGTCAAATAGTAGCGACTTCTAATACTGAAATATAATATCCAAAATATTCACATTGGTACAGTCAAGGTGCAGAACAACCACATCCTAATGGGATTCTGTGTGTTGACATTTTTATTCAATTTCACCCTTCATTTCCCCTCCTCCCTTATCTCTGACCCTTCACAACCACAGGTCTGTTTTTCATTGTTATCTTTGCAACCTTGTGAATGTAATACAAATGCAAACTTGCAGTATGTATCTTTCCAGAATTGCCTCTTGCTTATTCAGTATAATGCCCCAGAAATCCGTTCCCAGTGTTGTAAGTATGGATAGGTTCCTTCTTCTTTAGTACTAAGTAGTATTCTAAGATACAAAGAATACATCACCCTTCATATAACCATTCCCTCACTGAGGATGTTACGTTGCTTCCAATTTTAGAATAACATGAATACATTTTCTATGAACAGTTATGTGTAGGATTTTGTGTGAACTTATGGGTTTGTTTTCTGTAGTAAATGTCAAGATTGCAATTGCTGAGCTGTGTTGTAATTGGACAGAGTTTTATGAGAAACTACCGAACTGTTTTCTGAGTGACTGTACCATGTCTATTCCACAAGCAAACCTATGAGTATAGTCTATTTGCCTGCTCTCCAGAATTTAGTAGTGTCACTATTTTAATTCTAACTACTCTGATAGGTGTGTGTGTGTGTGAATAGGTGTGTGTGTGTGTGAATAGGTGTGTTTGTGTGTGTGTGTGCGTGTGTGTTGATATGTCTCTGTGGCTTTAATTTGTATTTCCTTAATGGCTGATTATGTTGAGTATCTTTTATAGCAGTCTTCAATAGATGGAATAACTTAAGACCTGGAATGAACTGGAAAGAAAACCCACTTCTGTAATTGGGCAAAAAATTAACTTATTGATGAGAATCAGTTTTAGAGGATAGGGAAGGAGAGAGAGAGAGAGAGAGAGAGAGAGAGAGAGAGAGAGAGAGAGAGAGAGAGAGACTACTCTTTACCTTGAACTGAGATCTGAATCTGAGTTCAGTGTTAATTAAACAGACCTTACCATTAATACACATCAGGAATAATATACTTGCTCTGGTGTGGGTGGTGATATAAAGCAGTTTGATGGCTAATGAGGAATGTATTTTAACAATGTAATGATTCTGCTTGTACAGCATTAGCAATCTGGTATCTACAGCAAACTGAACAAATATGTGAATATTTTATCTATCTATGTATCTATCTATCTGCCCATATAACAATGAGTCTATAAAGGTATAAGGAAACTGAAAAATTTCTATCACCTAGTATGTTTAAGTCAATGGGACCAGTTGTGAGTCCTGTATGACTATGATTAGATATGTTTAGATGCACTAATATTTACCATTGTGGTACAGCTATCTACAATATTTACTATAGTAACACGTTAGAAAGCCTGTAGTTTAAGAGCAAGAGACTACACTGAGGAGTGCAGTGTGTAGGCTATAGCATCTAGATTTGTATAAACATATTCTGTGATGTTTGCACAATGACAAAAATCATGTAACAGTGTAGTTCTAGGAGGAATAACCATCTTTACATCATTTGTATATGCAAATGTGCATGTGTGTATGACTGTGTGTCTTTTCACAATAGGATTAAGTTAAGAAAACAGTTTCTTCTCTATTTTGAATTGATCTTTAATTTTTCAGGGCATTCCTTTAACAACTATCAAAAGGGAAAAAGTTACACCATGTGCCTTCTAATAGGATATGCTGGGAAGCATAAAACATCAGCTCTATGGAATTTCTGCCCAAAATGCACAAATAAAATCTGATATTAAGTTGTATGATGTAAATGAATTGAGATACTTTATAGAGTAATAGATCTTTACTCTTCAGAAAAATCATGGCCATGAAGTCAAAGAAAAGCAGAAAAACTTCAAGATTAAAGAGAATGAGCCACAATTTGTTTAAATTAAAGAAACCAGAAGAGATGACAAAAAAATGGCAGGCATAACTGAGACATCTAAATCTTCAGAGGTGCTCTTTACAGTACTGGAACTCTTGAGGAAATCAAAACGTGGAAAATAAACTAATTAAATTTTGTTTCCTGGTTTTCATCATTACATTGTGCTTTGATCTTTGTATCAGTTATAAATTGATACAAACTCCTTGTTTGTAGGAAATAAATTGCTGAATTATTCAGAATACAATTGAGGGGAAGTATGCTTAAAAGGTTTAAGAAGTATGATGCATATGTGCAGAAAGATAGGAAATGATAGGTTAGCAAACAGAACAAGTTTTAAAAATTCATTCACTGCAATACAGGACATACAGAATTTTATACTGTTTTTACAACTTTTCTCTACAGTTGTAATTCTTATCAAAATTTAAAAAACACTTCTTTTAAAAAAAAACTAGAACTAGAAAAACAGTTCACTGTATGGCTGAAGCCTAGTTTTATATTTATTTGTAGGGTCAGTAATGGAAGGAACCATGCAAGTGAGGTAGCAGAGGCTCACGGGGTCCTGCTGGGGGCTGCTCACAAGGGTGACAGAGGAGAAGGGGTTGGACGTGAGTCCCTGCCTGGACTTCTTCCTGGCCCAGCACAAGGCAGGGACAGGGAAGCAGAGAGGCTCTGTCTAAAGTGTGGACATTGTGGGCATGGAAAGAGAGGTGAGCTGAGCTGGGAAACTGCAAAATCTGGTGTGGAAGTTGTTCTTTGTATGTGTATCCTGACTCCCTGTTCCAGACAGTGTAAGGGATATTGTGTTAGTCACTTTGTCCTCACTCAGACCAAGTATTTATGCAGGAGAGGTTTATTAGGCTCATAGTTCTCCTAGGCTCAAGTCCTGGTCAGCTGGCTCTAAGGCAAGTAGGTACATGTGGCGGAAGTCCCTGGAGGAGAGCTGCTCACGATGGCCAGGAAGCGGAGTAAAGAAGGGAGAAACGGCATGAGAATACAGCTTTCCCACTCGTGTTCCGTATCAACCTCCCTCAACCAGACCCCACTGCCTGACAGCACTTGTAGTCACTGAACTGGGCAATAAAAGGACCCACTGATGAGGGTAGTGCCCTCATGGCCTCATGTCCCAGATACATGACACTTTGGGGTACATTTGGCACCTAAATTAGAACACATCATTCTTTTTTTACTTTGTTGGGAGAGCTACTCTTTCCACTTGAACATAAAATACATCAACAGTGGGATGACTACGTCCAAAGCAAAACACAGCCCTGCCCCCTGGGTTGTGCAGACCCATGTTTAGGTTGTGCAGACCCATGTTTAGGTCAAGTAAAAGTATTAAGAAATGTGCTTAAGACAGAAATGAGTGAACAGTGAGTGTATATAGTTTAGAAAGGAGGTAATGTTTCAGAAGTAGGCGGTAACTTGGCCGTAAAAAATATGCTTACAACATAGAATGAGATGCTAAGTAAACTGTGCCCAAGAAGAGGTAATCTCCAGTAAGACAGGACTTTTGTAGTTCAAGGACACAGGGAGTGGCTAACTAAGTATTTGAGAGAGAGAGAGAGAGAGAGAGAGAGAGCGCGCAAGCGCCCAACAGCCTGTGTCTCTTTGACATGCAGATGGCCCTGAATACCTGTGTGTAGACCACAGGCTGGACACACCAGGCAGTGGGCCTGGAGGGCAGTAACACTATTTGAGATGCTTGCCTGAGGGGCAAAACCTGGGGCTAATTTATAGCAAACACCATTTGCCCAGTAGGACCTTCCTGTGCCTTCCCTTTTGCCTTTCACAGAAAGGCCCTTTATGGACAATATTAGGAGAATCAAGGTTTTGAGCCCTATCTCCAGAACCGTTAATCACCTCAGAACTGTTTTCACCTCAACATAAGGGCAAACTTGCCAGAGAAGCTGGGCATAGTAGCATACTTAGTTACTGAGCTCATCAGTAAACGCATTCATCCCAGCGCTCTGCAGGGGCTGAGGGAGAGCTGCATGTTCAAATCCAGTCTTAGTAACAACTTAGCGACAGTGAGATCCTGTCTCAAAATAAAACCTAAAATAAAGAGCTGGAGATGTATCTCAGTTCAAAGCCCTGGGTTTAGTCTTCAGCACCCCTCCAATTCCCAGAAACGCTTCCCACAGCACCCACTGAGGGTAAAGGCCAGCAAGTTGTGTCCTTTTGTAAAGATGAAGGCCAGTTGTATTGCTGCAACTGGAATACAGGACCTTGTAGACGTTGGTGTCTACATCCATGACCACTGGGTGCCGAGACATTCTAAATCTAAATTCTTGGAAAAGTAAATGATGATTCACTTTTAGTCATTCAACAAACATTCAGCAAACATTGGCAAATGCTTGGCCATGGGGATACAATCTTAACTAACACACATGTGGGTCTTGTGCTTATGGTATGTAGGCTAGAGGCAAATATTAAAGGGGCACAGGGCACGTACTGGAATGAAGAAGCCCAGGCACCAGCAGTCTAGCACCGACCTGAAACTGGGGAGGTTTTCTGGAGGAAGTGAAATATAAAACCCAGGTAGACTGTAGAGCAAAGAACTTATCAGGTGCAAAGAACAGCAGAAAAAGGTGTGTAAGCAGGGTGCGTGGTCACATGGCTGCAGTCCCAGCACTTTGGGAGGCTGATGCAGGAGGATGACAAGGAGACAAGCTTAGGAAACTTAGCAATTTACAGAGATACTCTGTCTCAAAGTAAAAAATAAATACATAAATACATAAACAAACAAACAAATGGGTGTGGTTCAGTGTGTGGGCCCTGAGTTCAATCTAATCCTCAGTATCAACAATAACAACAACAACAACAACAATGAAACAACGAAAGAAAGAGGAAACACTGCAGAAGATGATGTTAGGAGACATATAAAACCTCCTGCTCTCTTGCTCCTAAACCTCACCACCACCATACACACATACACATGCTCCCTTTGCCCAAATTTTCCAGATACCTCATTAACAGGAGTCTTCCATAGTAAGTCTTGAAAGCTTTCATATTTCTGTCTTCTTAGAAGCGAGAAGAGCTCACACCAATGGCACCAGGAACTCGCGCAGTGTCCACATGCATGTGCTTGGTCAGACATATCCCTTCTGAGTTTATACTGTGAGGCCCTAGGACTCAAGGGATACTTGAAAGCACTGCTTGACCCTTGATGCTGGTAGACATGGGAAAAGCAGCTGACCGTGGCCTGGAGAGGTGGGAGGAGATGGATAGCTGTGACCCCACTCCTGAGAACTGCGACAAAGGCTGTAGAAGCAACAAGAACCCGAGGACAGTAGGAATGCATGCCCAGGGGGCCAAAGGGAATGCTGTCCTTGGGTGTCTTTATAGGACTGCATTCATTTTTTGTTTCCTATCATCTTTTTTATTTTGGCCTTTAAATTATTTATATTTTTTATCTCATTGGAGAAACCATGTGATGTTCAACCTACCTCTGATTTATTTCATTTAGCATTATGGTCTCAAGGTGTATCCATTTTCCTGCAAATGCCTCACGTGTATCTTTCTTTATAGCACAGTCGTACTCCATGGTATGCAAGTTGCACATTTTCTTTACCCACTCATTGGTTGATGGACATACAGGGCACGTCCAAGATTTAGATATTATACATTTTGTGGTTATGAATGCGGGCATGATGTCTCTGACACCCAGGAAGACACCAAGAAGAGGTACAGCCGGGTCACATGAAATTTCTGCGTAGGGTTTCATTCCAAGTATCTGTGGCTGACCTGCAAAGGCTCAGGAGCTCAGTGCTGGAGAGCCCGGGACGGCTTTCTCAGAGTTGTTGCTGGGCAGGAGGACGGGAGCAGAGGAGGAAATCTCTCTGAGCCATGGGGAATCCCACTATTTTCCTGTATGAAAGCAGTGTGTGAAGCTGGGATTCTGCAAAATTCATTCTTTGATAACAATCTTCTTTGTTACTGCATGGTCTAAAGCAAAACTAACAGATATAATAGCTGTTGGGGAAAAAAATGAACTGGTCTGGTGACTGATTTATGGCTGTGTCATTATATAAATTGTAAGAGGAGATGGAGAGAAGGCTTTTGTGAGCACTGATTTTCTGCGGAGGTGTATAGCCTGTGCCTCTTTTCCAGCCGTTGTTACTTACATTTGCTAAACACAGCCTGTGATACATGTAAACATCACCCGACCCCAAAGGAGAACTAAGGGTTATTCAGGTACTCAAGGCATGAGAGTCAGATGCTGACCTAAACCCGAGTTCACATCCCTGACAGACTCCGAGCTTGGCAAAACTGCTCTCCAATCACCTTGCTAATAGTATGGTGCACTTCAGTTCCTAAACCGGTCACGTAATTAGAAGCATACTCCTCTGGCTGGGGAGGAATCTGCCGGTACACTCTAAATTAAATAAAGCCAGCTAGTTGTGCCAGGTTATATAATTTAATGAAGGATCCGTAGAAGAAGCCTTTTAGAAAATGTGATGGTGCATTCATTTTTGGTATAGTATTACGCATTTGAGATGAACATTTCTCACGTAGCTCCCAGCCAGTGCTCTTTATTGAGTAAATGAATTGAGGGTGGTCATGGAAAAGGCTCATCTGCGAAACAGGTTGTAGTCAGCAGGGACCAGAGCACCTGGGCCCTCTTCGCACTTGCTGACTTTGTTACGTTTCTAGTACATTCTCACGAACTTCCAGTGTGAGAGGGGAACACTTCTTTCGCCATCATTGCAAGATACACACACACATGCACACAGTTTTTCTTTCCCCTTTACCTCTTCTCTATTTGTTCCTTAAAGACAACAACAAAACCCTGGTGGTAGATCCATCTGGCCTCCTGGAAGCCAAAACAGTATCTCCTCCTTGTTCTTCCTTTCCAGCTGATGCTTTATTTTGCCTCCCTTTTTCTCTTTCATCTGTCTTCTCCACCCAAAAGCCAAGGGAAGTGAGGTAACAATAACTTTGTTGCATTTCACCTGGCCCACCCAGAGAAAATCTATTTCTAGGCAAATGCGGAAAACCCAAACCTCGTGGAACGCAACCAGCCCTTTAATCTAACATTCTCTGTACGCGGCAGAGCCTAATGTTTAATTTCAAAAACAACCTGAAAATAGCATAAAAGGAAACGTGGAATTTGCATAGCTATATATATGTTTAAGATAGTCGTTTTGGAAAACACTGTGTTTGAGAGCTGACCCTTTCCTTGAAGTTGCCCAGATTTTATGGACTCTTCCAAGATAAGGCATGTAATTTTCAGCTGAATGATGGTTGCTTTTCTGCACAGTAGTCTTGGTATTAAGGAGATAGAGGTCAAGCCTTGTCATTTTGAAAAACTGGATGCTGATATTCAGAGTGGGTTCAGTGACCAAAGCTAAGGTAACAACAAAGATGAAAAAGTGGCTTATCTCTAATAACCATTCTGTTAGCTTGCTTTCAAAAATCTTTAAAATCTTTTTCTATCTTTTAGCTTTTTGCCATTTCCTCCTTCTCTCTGCCATTTCTCCTTTTTGAATCTATTTTTCTGCATTTGCTCTTTTCAAATTTAAATTGCACTGAAATCTTACTTTTGTAGAAAAGTCATGGGCTTGGTTTATTGTAACCCAGTTGTCTGCAGATAGACTATTTTCATTACAAATTCTTTGGATGTCAGCTTCCATTTTGAAAGCCCTAAATTTCTTAGCTGAAGACTAACAAATCTATTATTTGAAGCTTCCCATTGTTTCTAGTATTTTCATAGTGCCCTTTGCAAACAGTGTCCTCCCTTAACTGACGGGTGCTAGGAACTTGGGTGGGCAACATCAATACCTTTTTTAGTAAGGGGCACCTTGCTGGGTCAAGGAGGCAAGCAGAGGCATAGAGTCCATGGAGCGAAATGAGTTAAGGAAGATTTAAAGCAGCACAAATGTCTATAGAGCAAGAATTCAATGGAAGAATCAGACAGAAGTGAGGAGGTACATGAACTTCAGTGGGAAACATTACTTCTTTTATTTCCTAAGTTTTTGAAATGTAGCTTTTCCATCAAATATAAATATATATAAATATATATAAATATATATATATATCCCCATGGAAATAGCAATGGTCTTTCACACATCATAACATAGTTGCTCATTTTGTGAAATCTAGTGTCAAAAGCTCCATTATATGCATTACTATTTTGAAATTATGCAACTGTTAGATTCAACACTAATCTTTCTATTTAAGCATTAAAAAGGAGCACATACATTCCTACTATAAAATTAAAATTGTTATTGTAACTATTTCCATATAAGTAGCTCCCCTAATAATTCTATACATTTGGCTTAATGTATTTATAGAGTCATTGTGCTAAGAAGCAGAGAAAAGGTTCCTCTGGACAGTGAAAGGGGTCCAGAACACAATAAAGCTACAGATCTCGGCTCAGACTAAATGCTTTCTCCAACTGAATGCCTGTGGGCTTTGATTTGGGAGAAGGGAAGGGATCATAAGAAAGAGGAGAGGAGGCACCATGGACTTCATTTTGAGCCTAACAAAGCTTCGGTTTTGCTTCTGTTCATCTTGTGTTCAGAGCCAAACATCTGACAGCCTTGCAAATTGTGGAGGGAGAATAAAGAAAGCCCACATTAGCCAGCAGCATCCGGGGAAGTAGCAAAACAAAACAAGGTGACTGAAAACCTCATTAGCAAAAAGTTACCTTATACTCTCTTCCCTGTTTGTGTATGTTTGTCCTGATGCTAACCCTGACCTCTGTTATAATTGCTTCGTTAGCAGTTCTCAGGGTTTAGCTTTTCATACACTGTAGAAGAGCTTCATCCTCTTCAATGTCAGTGGCTCAAATTATTGTAGACAAACCTGCTGTGCCATTGATTGATCCCCTTCCCCAAACACTCCCAAGTTGTCCTGTCTAAGTCTTTACTAATATTTGGAGCTACACTGACAGAAGTTGGTTTATTTGCCAGACTAAAGTTGGGAGGGACTGGAGATGTAAGTTGATAGTCATTGTATATGCTAAGTTCTCAACTTTGAACCACGGTGACTCTAGAAGTTAATAATTGAAGTAAAGTGAGCCTAATGGGACATAATATTTCCCCTGAGTTCCTGTGTAAACACTTTCATCAGGGAAATATTGGGAGGAGGAGACCTTGTCAGGAAAAGTATGTTTTTGCTTCTATGATGTTTTCTGAGCTTACAAGGCAGTGGTGAAGGAGAAAGGCAGCAGGAAAGTGGGAAGCAGATGTGAGCAGTGAGGTTTATGGGGGTTGGGGGACAGACACAGACTTCATAGTTAGAGAGCCAACTTTAAATACCAGCCCTGCAACTTTTCTGACTATGTGATCTTAAGCTGGTAACTTCACTTCTCCAAACTTCAGTTGTTTTGTGAAATGTACACAATAGTGCATTCCATTTAGAGAGTTATAAGGATTTGACAAATTACAGTGTGCAAAAGATTTGGCACAGTGCATGGTACCACATGACAAGAGTTTCATAGAGGGTATGGCTCGAGCGGTGGTGCTGAGAGCAGGTGACATGGTCAGTAGGAAGAAGGGACCAGACTACAAGTAGCTGATATTTTGCCTGTCTGTTGGGTTTGTCAGTGTTATGGACCTGCCAATCCTGTTTGGCTGGGAGGAGCTGTCCTAACATTGGTCTCTGTGCAGTGTTGCTTCCTTCCTTTACTCTTACTAATCTTGGTTCCTTTACTGTGAAACTGGCTTGGGTCTGTTTTTCTAACCAAAAAACTTCACTTGCCATCCCCCTATTTCTCATGCCAGCTTAACATTGCACATGTGAAGTCATGGTGTTTCTCAAGGTTAAAACAGTGACTCTGCTATGCCCACGTGTGCATGGGAACACGGGAATAAATGTATGCAGGATGCCTATCTGTGCCTGGCCATTTTTTTGTATATAGTTAAATGAGATTCTCTTTTAAACAACAAAGAAGATCATTTATGTGTAAATCTTTATAAGCAGCAAAGCACTACTAAAGGTCCAGCTTTCTTATTATTACTGTTGTTTAAAATAAAAAAATACATTTAAAAATAATTTTGCCATTGTCAAAGTACCCTTTGGCGTCCCTTAGCCCACTCCTATAGAAGTGGTCAAGTCTCTAGGGAGTGAGAGGTCTCTTAGCTCTCTAAGGAACTGGGGATGTTAATCACTCATTTAGAATCTTATCTTCCTCTTCTGTAGGACAAGACCATGGCTCAGGCTTCTTGGCAATTATCCTTGGAGAATGATGTAAAAGTGTGGCTGATGGGAAGTATGGCAAGCGTTTGCTCCAATAGTTGACAATATAAATCTCATTTATAAAATAACAGCATTTTAAAAAATGTATTTGTTTTGTAATAAGGTCTTTTTTTTTTTAAGTTTAGAAATCCTCTTAATGGTCTCCAGTCTTCTGCCATTTGAATAAGCTGAAAATGATGCCTGCCTCACCCCTCATTACCCATTACTTAAGACAATCAATGTATCGAACACAAGTGATTATAGCTAAGACAAACTGTCCCTTGCTTGTTAAAAAGAATTCAGCAACAAGAAAAAATGCAGCTCATTTGTTTTTAGATTGAGACATTCATCTTGTTTGACTGTGGTGGTAGAAACCAGATTTTCCACGTATTTATTGCAAGCAAAAAGTTCATAATATTTGCATATCTAGAAGGTATCTCCACAACAGAAGGCTACAGTTTTGCCATTAGGATTAAAAGATCAGGTGCTGTCAAAATGATTGTCAGTACCTGGTCAGGCCAGTGGGGAGAAACCGACTGGCTGAAGAATATGTGATTTTATTTATCCCATCTCTCCTGGCATTAAAAGGAAAGCAATGTATATGCATCCAGGCTCACAGCATGTAGTACCCTGACTCTTGAGAATAGTAATAGGATGGTTTGCGTTGGTCATGCAGATTCCAAGTGAATTTGTGCATGCTTTCAACTTAGTTCAGGGCGATCACTCTTTGGCAGTCACCCTTGGGAAATCACAAAGGTACAACTCTTTCCAAAGCAGGCTTGGTTTGAAAACCAGGCTTTGTCAGAGCCTCATTCCTTGTGTTTGGCTGCAACAGCTTAAAAATGCTGAATTATAAATTCACTGCTTTTAAAACCAAGATTTGGTTATACCTTTAGGTTAGTTTATGCACAACTGGCAGAGGTTGGTTTCTAGCTATTTTTAGTGTCTGGGTTTGATCATTTCCCTTTGGTTAGTGTGGAGAGAACTAAAGCCTTGTGTTCTGACCAAACAACCACAACCCAAATAGGTCAACAGACTAGGAAAATACCAGGACAAGTGAAATGAGGAGTGTCGTTTAGGGCCGCCAAGCTGAGAGAGGCATAGAGCTTAAAATTTGTGCTATGGCTTGCCTGAGAGGTTCTTAAGCATCTAATAGCCCTTACAGGGAGCTGCAAAATAGAAGCTGTTTACATTAGATCAGGAGATGATTCCAGTACTGTGCAGCTCTGTCTGCTATGCTCTTCTATCTTTTTGCCTCTGTGCTCCATTTTGGTAAGTTTCTTAACTTTTCCCTCGGGATTCATTCCTCTCCTCCTTCCAGCCCCCGAAGTTGGCCAGTCAGAGCACAGTATCTCCAGAATGACCAGCTTGGAACTTGTTCTTGATCTACCAGCCAGTTGAGAACTATTAGTCCTAGTGATGTTGCTACAGATTTTAGGAAAGGGGTTCTTTCTTTTAAAGCTGACACACTTACAGAATGCACACTAACACCCCTGAAGATTATTTGTTTCTAATATTAATGATATTAACATTAGTTTTGAAGCAAGTAGAACATTGTATAGACTTTTTTTCTAAGTGATTATTTTGGTGACATACGATACGTAAGAAATACATTTTTACCTCTCTCATCTGTATCTATTGGCATTGTCATTCCATAATACATTGTTTAATTTGATTTTAAAATTCTTATCTCACATGGTATGCAAATACTATGAACTGCATAATGGGTGGAAATGTAAAAGAGAGAATCTGAACTTGTAATACTGATGCTGGTCACCTTTTGACTGCTTCCTGTGTTTTAGGTGCTGTGCTCAGGGAGCCTCAGTGATATTATGTCATGTGTCCAAACTCATGAATTCTTTTAAGAAGCTTAAAGCTCACAAAGAGGGTGCCTTGGCAGCTCGTTAATGGCAGCTGTGGCACTCGCATTCTAGAAAATGCAGTTGCACCATCCTGGTCTCTCTTTTGAGCAGGTTGGACGGGGTGAAGCCCTGGAGTAGTGTCGATAGACACCGAGGGAGGAGCTCAGTGCAGTGGTGTGGCACACAGGCCCTCAGGAGACTCGCACAGGGACAAGTTTCCTGCTTTGTGCTCTGAGTAAAACAATCACTCTGGCAATTTACTATGAGGGATTAACGTGACACCATGTGAAAGACCTTTTTATAGTATGTGGCTCAAGAGGCATGATTGTTGTTGTAAAATTCAATTAAAAAGAAAAACAAACATTGCTCTGTCCTGTTGATTCTAAAACAGAGGCTGAATTTGGTAATCACTTAAAATCACTACGGCCAGTAGCTTCTGGAGTTCTTTAGATGTGGGGACTTTTCTAACTACTTGAAAAAATTCTGCTTTAAAAGGTGACACAGTCTCTAGTTTTTGTGTGAGTTCCAACAGTTAGCATTTAGGTTGCAAAAACTGACCATTACTAAGCACAACATTCTGAAAAAGGAGGAATGGTAAGTTTCAAAATCCACCTGAATCCGTACATCTGGAAGCAAGGCATTATAACTAAGATCTGTTGAAAGAAAGTATGATTTTTTTTTAATCTGTACTTTGACTCAAGGTAGCACTGGGTTGAGAGAGGAGTGTGAAGCAAGTGGAGGCAGTAATGAAGTCCAGCCCCACTCACCAAAATGAAACAAGTGAACAAGTGAAAAAGTGTCTTCTCAGAATTTGTCACGTCTCTGGTTTACTATATAACAATTTACGAGTGATCATGTGGATGATAGCTGTGATCATATCTATAATACTGTTAATATAAAAATATAACCTGTTTACAAGGCACTTTCAA
This sequence comes from Dolichotis patagonum, assembly GCA_004027295.1. Taxonomy (NCBI): domain Eukaryota; kingdom Metazoa; phylum Chordata; class Mammalia; order Rodentia; family Caviidae; genus Dolichotis; species Dolichotis patagonum. Next base: position 51,283 of record PVJX010005706.1, on the reverse strand, counting down.
ATCAGTAAGTACAACCTGAAAATAATTGCAGGAGAGATTATTCCAGACACGTGGAGGCATGATTCTTGACTCTAATTTGGGCATGGAGACAAATAGTTTTCAAGCATGTGCCCACTTTTTTTGGGCTGTAAAGGGGAAGGAAAACTTGATATATTTTTTGAACTATCCTGTTACTCACCTATTTTGAGGGTGACTGGGTTGCTTCAGTGATGGATGAAGACAGTGAGCAAATTCTACCACTGGGAGTAATAAAAATCCCAGAAAACTGAGTCACCCATCTGACTCTGGCAAAACCCTGAGTGAATACCAGGTGCCCTGGGTGGCAGCAGGCAAGTGAGTTGTCGGAACATGAAAGGAGAGGAATTCAAAAGCTCTGGCCTTGCCCAGGGAAGATCCTACCCCCCTTATCTCAGAACCCCAACTATTTTGTGTCTCATAGGCAGAGTGGCATGAAGCAGCCAAGTAATTGCTTCTGTGACTTTTGCAACTCACTTAGTATGCATCAGTGGTTTTCGTGTTTGAACCTGGGAGCTCTGGTGTTCTTTAGAAGATCTCAGCTGCCCCATGGCCCTCCCCAGGTGGAATGTATGGGGGGGGAGGGCTTTGCTCTCTCCACTTTGCTTCACTTAGAATCTCTCTCCTTTTGGGTGAACAGCTCTCTCTTTAGCCTTCCTGGAAGCCAATGCCCTTACCCCACAGTCTTGAAGCACCCCTGTAACACCACCATCCTTGGTGATTCTGAGGCCCAGTCCAGGTTCAGGGTTTATTTATTCTGAGAACAAACAGACTCCAGCATTATAAGGATCCTATTAGGCCCTAGGGATATAAGGAACACAAAGATATGATCCCTGCCCTCCAGGATTTTACGGTTGAATGAAGAAAAGACAGGCAAACCTATCATTATCCTACAACAAGGTGATTGATTAAATGGAGGTTTATGCCAAGAAAAGAGAGGATGTGGAAGGTGGATTGCTCAAGTCTCGCTGAGAGTGCAAGAGGAGGCTTCAAAGAGAAGGAGGCCCCATGGCTGGGCCTTGATGGCTTAAGGGGAGATGTACAGGCAGGTGTGTGATTTTAAAATAGAGTTCATGGTGTCAGTGCTCAGCTCGGCTTCTCCGAGGATTTTGCTGTCGGGTGCAGAGTGAAGCACAGCTCCTCAGAGCCGTGACGCGGCTATTGTGGTGTGGTCCTCTGCCTTTCTCGGGTACCTGCTCACCCCTCTTTCAGGCTTCTTTATCTGTTATCTTCATCTCCCAACTCTCCGAGCTCCTTCCAACTGTGGCTTTTACGTTGCCTGTTCCTTCTGGCTGAAATGCTTGTCTTTCAGAGCCTTCATTAAAGCCTGTTCTTATCACTCTGTGTCAAAATAAATGCAGTACCCACTGCTCAGTATTTCTAATTTTCGTCCATTTGGATACCAGGGAGGGGCTGCTACTTGTTGGCCCCATGCGCTTAGGGAAAGTGAGGTAACTTAGTTTGTCCCATGAAATGTGCCTGGAAGTTGCATGTGTGGTTTCTGGGTGGAATCCTGTACCCAGGATGGTTTCTTCCCCATTGGGACCCTAGAAACAAGTCTTGACCAATCTTGAACCACTATATTAGGGACAAGCCCAGGCTCATAGAAAATTCTACCAGAAGCCAGGTGTGGTGGCACACACCTGTAATCCCAGCATTCAGAAGGCTGAGGCAGGAGGATTGTTGTGAGTTCAAGACCAGCCTGGGCTATGAAATGAGCTCAAGGTGAGCCTGAACTGCATAGTGAGACCCTGTCTCAAAAAGACAAACAAAACAAACAAACACATAAAAAAAACTCCATCAGAATGAGACAAAGGGTTTATAGAATGTGCATTTGAAATGTTGAGGGTGTGTGCTATTTTTGTACCAGCTGATGGATCTTGACTGATGAGCCTTTCTCATTACCAGTCTTAATGCAGACATCCAATCTTACTCTTTTTGCTACAAATTACTTGTTACTTACTTTTGCCATTGTACCCACTAAAAATTATGCATTTTGTATAGTTATTTGTCACACATCTCCCTGCATGAAACTATAAACTTGTTTTTTCTCAATACATTTTTTAAAGAATTTTATTTATTCATTTTTATTAGTACATGTGTGCAGTACATATGGTTTATATTCTTTGGGTAGAGTTGGAACATGAATGTAACACATCTTAATCCCTCATTTTATCCCTTTTCCTCCCCTCCCTCCCCCATGTCTTGATCCCTTCACATTTGAGACAGACCTACTTTCTAATAGCTGTCTTTTATTTTGCTCTTTATAATTTGGGTTTCCTATATAAGAGAAATCGTGTACTATTTAAGCTTGTGTGTCTGATTATAAATGTGATGAGAGTAGTTTATCTGTCTTGTTCCACATTAGATAGTGTCTGGCTCAAAGTAGGCATCTAAGAAATGGTGGGCAAATGCGGAGCACAAAGTATTTCTGCTGCACGGCATGTTGTGGCCGAACAGAGAAAGGGAAGCACGAGAAGGCTGGAATCAGTGGGCCCCAACTTATGACAGCTGGGATACTGAAAGTAAGTCATTTAGGCAATCCTTCTCAATCTCAATTTTCTAGGTTCTTAGACTCTAACAGGTACCAGTTAATAAATGATTTACCCTAAAATCATTTTAAAATCAATCGTATTTATTGGTAAAAAGTTAGTCATAAATTTTATGTTGAGTTTGCAATACAAATTTTCCGTGTTGTGTGGACATCAGCACTTCTGTCATTTGTTTTAAAAGCGGGTTTTACCGATCCAAAATGTACAATAGATATTGTGAAGTGGGAAGAAACTGTTCAAAAAGATAGAGGTTGGGATGGGAGAAAGGGGGAAGGAAGGAGGAGTAAAAGAAAATATATATACATACAAAACAGTTAAGATCGTCATATTACTAATTGCTATTGACTGTAAAGAAAGATTTGTGCCTATACTGTTTGATAAATTTTTCAAGCCTAAATCTTGTAATATAAGCAACAATATGCAACATACTAACCATTGATGCTCCCCTGAAATCTTACTTTGAAATTTTGTACCACTGTTTTTCTTTCTTTAAAATGAGAAAACAGTTTTATTAAAATTTTCATCTGTAGTATAGCAGAAAAACTATAATGGTGGCAGGGCCTCGTGACTTTTCTTTAAGATCTGAGAATGAAGCTGAGTCTCATTTGTTTTATTCATTGTGGCACTGTTTGCATCCAACATATTTCTTGAAAAATGAATTTCATTTCTAAACCAAAACTACAGAATACCTGAGTAGTTCAGCTGAATAAATTACTGATTATAAAAACTTGAAAACTACCTGAATTATCTGTAGATATTGGAGAAAATTTACTTTCATGAAGTATTAAATTTATTATGCAAAATGAAACTGCAGAGAAATGAAAAGTATTTTGAAATAAAGCATTTTATTCAAATAGTATTGAATTGCTATTCTTTCTGAAACTAATGGCACTTTGAAGCTTATAGGGTCTAAGAACATTAATGTAGCATGAATCATTTTGAGAAGAAAGCTTTTGTTTATTTCTTAACAGTAAGTGTTGGTTTAAGAGTTTAAGGATGAGATGGTAAGAGGAAGGTTGACCATGATCAAAGGATGACATACACATAGGTAGGAATGTCACAATCATAGTGAAGCCCATTAATTTGTATAATTAACATTCATTCATTATTATAATACAAATAAAGATACCATGAAGACAAATACACCTAGTAATATAAACTAAAGTAAGGAAAAAGAAACAGATGCTGTTCCTCTGAGAAAGGCGCGCAAGGTTGTTAGCTTTGGACTTCCCTCACTTTACAAGCTGAATTCCTATAGTAGATAATTGTTCTCCTTTTGGGGGCTTACCACCTACAGCACTATTACCACCTGTATTAGGAAACTGTGAAATGATGTGAACCTTTTGGAATTGACACAATTAAGTAATTTTCCCCGGGAAACCTCATCAAGATAATTCTCTTAACGGGAAATCTTAGCATGGAAACCTAGGGTCAAGAGATAAGTTGCTCTACTTTCCATATCAACAAGGTATCCCTTAGGAAATTCCTTTATTTCAAAACAAACTTAAGACATCTTTGACGTGAGTTTTCCTTATGTCATGATGGATTATGCCATGTGATGCTGCTGTTAATACTCCATTGATAGCCAGACCTGGTTGTATTTGTCCCCATATCAGAGAGGAAGTGTGGAAATTATCTCTACTTTATTTGTCTGATCTTCTGAACAAGTGGGACTTCTAATCTTTTTTTTCCCACCAGATGTGCAAAACACTACTGAATGGGTGAAATTTTCCTCAGGCACTGTAAGATATACAGGGGCCAGACAACCCCACATCCACATTGGGCAGGAATGGACTCAGGGTTTGGCTCAGAGCCAGAGGTCACATTGTTAGTATTCTTTCTTTTATGGGATTCTTTATATGAAGGTGCTGTTTTCTTTTAAGATGATCTTTCCAGCAAACAGTAGTGAAAGCAAAATCCTGCCCAAGGGAACTTAGGCTATGAGAGCTTCACAAGAGTATGCACCCATGCCTGTAGGTAATTATATAGGCTGGCTGAGCGTTGGCAGATCATTTCACGACAATATGGCCTTGTTTTTGAAGGCAAGAATAGATGTGCATTCTGGTAACCTGGCAGCCACAGAGATAAAGTAACGGGATAGGTTGGTTACAGCAGCAGAGATGTTGGAATTTTAGGCACATTTGCAAGTTTTCTCAGGTTTTGTCATCTTCGGAGTTGCTCCCAAAGATACAGCCAAGGGTGAGCCTAGGTGGACATTCTTATACCTGATGGCCAGTACTCAGTGCTAACCTTGTTAGACTAATACCCAAGAATCAATATGAGTCATATTCTCATTTTCACACTTGAATGAAGATATACAGAAACTACAGGCCATGTTAGATACCCTTATGTCATATCCAGTTCCATGGGACTGCACCATTGTAAAACACTGTGGATATATTTCTCAAAGCTTGAGTATTTTCCCTGATAGTCAAGAACATCTTTGTCAATTACAGCAGGCCGGAAGTGCCAGGCAATGAATGTTCCTAAAAAGAGCTCTTAACCAGACTTACTGAAGTTGGTATATAAATGCCCCACCTCCTATGTCTACTGGCTGGATTAACTAGGGCATATTCTCTACACTGATTTCTATTGTTTCTTAGAAAGATTAATTTCTAATTACTCTCTCTACCAATAACAACTGGCTTGCTTTATTGTCTTTTCTTCTGTATCTTACTTCTTCACATCTGTGTCAGTATTTCCTAGAATCATTTTTCAAATAAAATGCACTCACATTCTCATTCCATAGTCAACTTTTAAGGAAACCTAAAGTGCTTCTTCTAGTGCATTGGTCAGTCCTTCGCCCTCCTCTTAGAGAACAGCCATAGAGGACAGACAAACTGACAGCATACACAAAGGAACTTTTAAAATTTAACACTGACCATGTTGTAAATACTGATGTTTGATATGGTTTTCTCATTTACAATTTCTCTAGTCTTCCATAATTTCTTATAATAGCATATTAAAGCCTTCCTTATGGTTATATAGGTCACAGAACAGTGACATCATGTTTAATAGTCTTGTTTTATAGATTTGTTGTTTGAACAAACATTTCTGAGACTTCATGAGACAGGCAAGAGTATGATCAGTAGGTATATAGACAATGGACAAGCCTCTGACCACCATGTAGGTTTAATTATTTGGAAGAATCTGGCAATAAATGCTGAAGCAAAATCACAAATATGCATTTAAAATAGGCACAAATATGAAGTTAGTGAGCAGTATGTTAGCAGCTGGATAATAAATAGGGAAAGACACAGTGATACAAAGCTGGGACCTGAAGAACGAGGGGGTTTAGTTGTACAAATTGATGGGGCTAAATATTCAAGGAAGAGGAACATGGGTTTGTGAAGGCTCTAAAGTAGGTCAGGTAAGTGGACAGAGTGTGCAGAAAGTAGCTAGGATAAGGGAGAAATAGTGAGCACGGGCTTAGAATGGCATTCAGTTAACAAATCCCCTCTAAATCCCCATGGTTTTTTTAGTTAATAACAATTACAAGCAATGCTAGAGTGAATATTATTATGCATGCATTATATACATATTGCCTACTCAACTCTTATTTCTTTAGAATGAATTAGCTGAAGTTAAATTAATGGGCCAGAGTTTGTACTTTTTAAGGTTTTGATACATAGGATTCTCTAGAACTTTTATGGAAAAGTAACTTCAAAGTGTCTGCCTCCTTTACTTGGATTCTCTTTCTCACTTTTGGTACTCTTCTATTTCATTGTTATCCTTTTCAATGAGTATTCTTTATTAGAAGAAGTTTTAATGTATTAAATTTAACAATGAATGTAATTGGAGGAAATGACCTTTGGTTTACTGACATGACAATATTGGTAGCACTTAATTTTTCTTTAACATATCAGTCCCATACATAACATATATGGAACTTATCTACCAATGTCCTTTGTCCTGCTTTTCTCATATTTGTCCTCATTTTTGTACCTTCCGGTTTATTTTTTGTTGACAAAGAAGTGTTTCTTTGAGTACAGGATATGGGAGATTTTGGTGGCTTCAAGTTCTCAAGGCCACACCCATGGCTTAGGTCGTTCTCGCTCCACAATTTCCAGAGGCCAGTGCTTCTGTAGGCCACAAGCACTGTTTCTAAATAATCAGTGGATAGTTCCGCCTGTGTACAGACAGGAAAATGCATCCTAGAGACCCCACAAAAATATTGGTTAAAACTGAAGTACTCTAAGGAAAGGAGAGTGAGCAATAGATTTTGGAATCACGAGTGACCTGTGGCCATTTTGCAAATTATCTGCTATCTCCCTAAGCTTTTCCTCAAACAAATAACTGCATCACCACAATGACTGAGATAAACATTTTCAGCTGGAAATGTTTGCAGGTGAAACAAACAATACATTTTAAGGGAGTAAACAAAGACTATTTGCAGAAATGTTCAGGAAGCCTTTGTTATTGTTTGCAAATTAGGTATCTGATCTTCATTACTGATTCTTGTGAACAAATAATGCAGATGCAGAAAGTTTTAAAGGAAATCAAAGAAAAAAATGAGGAATATATTGTTTGCTGGGCACTGTGCACATGATATGAAGTGCTCCAAAATTAATTAATTCTGGGTGAGTTAAAAAATAAATGTAGAAATGATATTACTGTGAAGGCTTCTCACTTCTTACGATTATAGAATGGAATTTATTAACAGTACTTTCATTTGTCAAAAAAATAGATTGCATTGTTAAGACAGGAATGAAAAATCTTATCCTCTGTTCTTTGCTTAAAAGTAGCCCACTGAGAAATCTTGTGGGTAAGCACAGTTTCATGCCAAATGCTTGATGAGAAATGGAAGCCTTTTCCTCAAGACGCTTTACTGCCATCTGCCAGAAAACCATCAAAGTGAAAATACAAGTCGATGATCATCCATGAAAGGTGCCCCCTATGGTTGTGCAAAGCATCATCTGTAGGATCACACACTCTAGCCCCCAGGGGACATGAGGCAGACACTCAGGAAATAGTGACCTTGAAGTTATATCCACAGAATGAAGTTTGAACTGAGTATACTGGATTTTCCGAGATCCGAGTAGTAGGTAATATTATGTTCTTTGGTGTTTTGCTTATGATTGGAAATGACTTACTCTCACTTTTTCTATGTTTGAATACCTGCTTCTATGAAAGTTGCCACAAGAATGAGAAAAAGAGTACTGGGGGTTAGGCTGGGAGTCGTCTTTGTCACCACCCCAGCAGAAGCCTTGGGTAAAGCTGGCCGACATGTGTGCTAGTAATATGTAAGCTATAGTTGTTGGCAGCAAGATGGGAAGTCTCCAGGAAGACAGCCTCTGCTAACCATTTCTTTTTTATTAAAAGCTGAGCTGGAGGTAACTGTGGAGATCTGAAAATGAAGTCTGGATTAATTAGGTAGAATTTTAAGGAAGCCAAGTAACAAATGACAATTTAATTAAATATAATTAAAACACTTTCGACCTTTTTGAGGCCGCTTTCAACAGGGCAATGATTGCAGCATGAGAGAAGGCTGTGAAAAGGGAGGCAAGGTGCTTTCGTTTTTCTTTTTTCTTACTCTTGGGTCTCAGCTCTTTTCTTTTTTTTTCTTTCTGCTATTAGAAATGCAGCTGGATCCTATTTTTAATCCATTTTCACATTTGTTTGAATTAAAATCCCAGATTGTTGTGCTTTCAAGGTTGAATGTGCATGGCAGCCAACGTTTCTCCAGCTCTTTCAGGAGTTACTGGGTAACTGGGTTCCTGGAAGGGAGATTCTGCCACCGCTGGAGCCACAGGCAGGAGAGAGAGAAAACAGACCCAAGCCCAAAACCTCTGACATCACTGTTGTTTGGGGAGGGATTGTTCAACTCTGAACATGTGCTGGCTACTTAAGACTCTAATTATTCTAAATTACTTAAATTGGCTCTAATGCCTATGTTTTATTATTTGATATTAAGGAACAAACCATTTTAAGAAGAAATTCATAATGCAATCAAAATATTGGCAACCAGTCCTCTCTGTAGAAAGCTTGGGCTTGGAAATACCTAGCCACTCTATTCTACCACCTGAATTCTAATCTGAGAGCTGCCATGTACTCTCTCCAACCTTTTCCAGTATCCTGTTTATGTCTAAATCCAATAGTCAAAGCCACGCCAGCTTGTTACCACATGGAAAACTCCAATGCTTGGAGAAAGTTATGAATCCTTATATTCTTTATGCTTTAAGATCCACTATGACATCTCAAAGCAATTGCCAGGTAAACCCACCAGATGGTTTTTGGGGGACATGGAATAGACTAATAATTTCCATTAGCATAGTATTGTTATTATAAAAATTTAATGACCTCACTGATGTGATGTCCTATTCTGGCGGAAAGTTAGTGAACCAGAAATAAAATATGGGTACCTATGAGGACATTTGAGAGAAGTACTAGAGAGGTTAATGGCATCTCAGTTCTCCCAGGCTTCTAAGAGAACACTCTGATTTGAGCTGAGCCAAGTGATCTGGGAGGTAACATGTTGAATGCAAGATTTGTCAAACAGAGGAAGGGGACCCTAGGGCCCAGCCACGTTTGTATTACATTCCACATTAGAATCAAAATATAATAATAGTACCATCAGTGACTACATGAGAAATGAAGCCATCTTCATCAAAGTGCTCATGATGGTACCAGAGACATGGTTCACACGCACGAAAATGCACCATTATTATTATTATTATTATTATTATTATTAATTGTGTTCTAGGATTTTAAGCAAATCATCAGGCTGTGATGGATCCCGGCTTCCTTACTGATCTAATGAAAGAGTTAGTCCAACTCGGAAATTCTGAAATTCTATGAACTAGAACCCCGATCTCATTAAAAATGACAGTGGTTTGAATTTAAACAAGGATTTTGTTCTTTGAGACTGACCACCAGACTTTGGCAACTAGATGTGTTTAATAAAGGGCGCCAACTCTTGGAGCAAGTATTCGGAGAAAGAATCACTGGGAGAGAAAGAGAGTTCCTTGTAGGGGACAGAAAAAACGGTGTGTGTCTCTCTCTCTCTGCCCTATGTAAGGTGCTTGGGAGATCATGAACTCTTCCTTGTCCCAGGGCCATAGAGAAGAGAGGAGGTGGTTAACTTAAAGACTGTTTAGCTTGGTCATTTTCAGTTATCAGATGTAAGAACACAACCTTTACCTCTGATACGGGAGCAGTTTCCTCCACTTTGCTTTTTTTTTTTTTTTTTCCTACAGGTAAGAAGACAATCCTCTGGGAATCCAGGACCGTGAATCAGACAGTAGGTATTACTGGGCTGGCTCTTTCCAGCAATACCAGTTGCCTGTGCCTTACAGTGTGTGTCACGTATGCCCCTTCTTTTTTACAAGATTATTTTGCTTTCTAGTTATCTGTATTTAATTGGTTCATGTAGTTGACTTTGCTCTGGGGAGAAAATTGAATAATGCATAAATGCCTTGACTTCTGTCTTATACCTGGAGAGCAACAGTTTTTTTCACTCTGAGAAAAAGAAAGTGTCTTCGTCCTTCTCTTGAGAATCTTTAATACACAACTTTTTTATTTTGTTATCTGTTGTGCTGCAAAGCATACAAATGCTCATTGCTTTGCATTAAGATGACCACTTCAAGGACAGCTGTCAAAAACACATTACACTTTTTGGATGAATAGAGATAAGCTACTTTTGCAAAATATTCTTTTGTCCTGATGCAAAAACACAGTTGATCTGCCCTTTACCCAAAATGCCCTTTTCCTTTTGCCCAGTGGCTTGAATTTGCAAGAATATGGCAAGTTCATAGCTATCACTGAAAGAACTTCCCTCCCAACTCAAATTCTTAGGACAACAGTACATTAATAAATGAAGGCAAAGGTTACTAAGGTTTCTTTTTGAGCATATGACCTGATTTCCTTAAGGAAAAATGTTGACTTTTTAAAAAAATTATTTAAAAGTGTAATTCAAGTGGATAACTTACCATGTGAAATTAACCTGCCGACTTGGTATAAATAAAATTTCTGTCTTTAGCTACAAGGGCAGCACTCAAAGATTCCCCATTTCTAGTCACCACCAATGAGCATTTCAGTATTTGCCATTAGTCCATGGGGTTCCATTCAGGTTAAACACTTAGTCTCCTGAAATTCCAGCAGTTCATTTCCTATTCAAACATGTTAAAGGCAAGAGACAAAATGAAGATAAATTCCTCAATGGACCAAGATAAGCTGGTTAGTTAAGGGGAAAGATAATTAGTCAGTCTTAAGCCACCTCTGATTCTTCCAGGATTTATCTTTACAGCTTTGGTGATGAACCATCTGTCTCCAAGGCTCAGTGATTTCTATCTTATGCTCACACCTGAGGCATCTGACCAACCAGGTTGAAGGTAACTGGAAGCATACCCCCAGGAATCCTCTCATTGTGTACACCCCTGGGCACATCGGGAGGCAATGGTCGAGGTATAGCAGAGACAGCCTTAGAAAGGAGCAGGGGTGTGGGAATGTTCTCTGACATCAAGCAGTTTCTTACTGAAATGCTCATGCAGAACTAGACTTAAAATCAATGCCCCTATGATGACTCACACTAAGTGATTAGCAATTAGTTTTGAAAGGTGATAGAAAAATGACCCTTCTTTTCAACTGTATAACTGTTCCCTTAGACTTGAAACTTGTATGCTTCAGTGTTCATTTCTGTCTTCCTTGAGTGCTCTGCTCCATTTATTTCTCACTCTCCCTTCTCATCTCAAACACCACTCTCATCTTGGGGAATAATGACAAGTAAAATGTACCTGGTCATTTTGTCTGTAGACCTCCCTGAAATACTATCTCTCTTTACTAATCAAAGTGTTTGCAGAGCAGTGCATCAACATCACCCTTCACCCTGGAAGCTTCTAAAAAATGCAGACTCTCAGGATCTTCTTGCCCAGCCCTCCAGAATCAGAATCTGTGTTTTACAAGATCCCCAGATGATCTCTATGCACATGGAAGTCTTGCCCTTCTTCAATCATTATTGGGTGATGGTCACAATATTTGATGTTTGATAATCCTTAGACCCTTGATGTTAAAATATGTCATATGAAGAATTGGTAGACAGAAGCAAATAGGTGAGTCTAAAACAATTTTGAATGTAGCATTGTGAAGGGTAGATTTTACCACCTCTCTGTTTCCAGTAGCCAGATGGACCTGAGGAAGTTGTTTGACTTTTCTAGATCTCAGAGTATTGGTACTGATGACTGTCATTGCAGCTGTAACACTTGATGACTGTCCTTGTACACTATTTAATACACAGTCCAAGAACAACTTGGTCAACCATTTGGAACAGGAATTATAATCATACCCCATGCCATATGCAAATGTAAATCCAAGTGGATTACATTCCAAAATGCAACATAATGAAATCATAGAGGTGCTAAGAAAACATGGATAGATTTCCTCTTAACCTCTTTTTATGAAAAGCCTTTATGACCTGGAATTTTAAAAAGATTAACAAAATTTGCTACATAAAATGTATATAAAAATAAGTTAAATGCAAGTAAAAACCTGGAAGAAAAGTACTTATAATGAATATCACCAATAAAACCAAAATCAGTTAAATAAGATTCATGAATTCTGGGTCAAGTGGTTTCAAATCTGATAGAAAAAATGAGAAATATATACAAACAGACAGTTCATAAGAAATGAATATAAAATATTTCTTACATGAAAAATATATGTGTTAACTTATAATTACAAAAGCACAAGTGAAATAGTACTATTTCTTACTTTTGGTTTGATGAAAATGTAGAAATAAATACATTCTGTTGGTAAGTCTATGGGGGAAGAACTCTATTACATTGTTAGTAGGAATGGAAGCTAGAAGAAACTTCTAGAAGAAAACTTGGTGATATTTAAGAAAACTATATATGCCTTCATCTCTGGACCCAGAAATTCTTCCAACAGAAAGAAATCTACCCTCGGGATACACCTTCCAGCTATACAAACTCATTACCAACAGTTACTCCTGGCTGGGCAACTTACCAACCAAATGACTTAGTGAAACCTTGTCTCAAAATAAAAACATTTGAAAAGGGCTGGCAGCATAGCTCCCTGTGAAAGCCCTGGCTTTCATCCACAGAACTGAAGAAAAAAAACGAAAAGAAAAATAATGAAGACAACTGCTAAAAACTGACATAGGGTGATATCCACAACACTATTAAAGGAAAATGGCAAGACATCAGTCACCTGTCGTGTGCTACCCTTGAGGTAAGAAGGGAGAAGATACTAGACAGTGCATGTCTATCCACTCAGATGTGTGAAGAGAGATAGTGGTGCTGGAAGGATAAACTAGAAAATAAAATGTCAGTTAACTATGAGCAATGTGTTTGTATGTGTGGGTGAGAGAGAGATTTGGAGAGAATAGCAGCAAATGAGAGAAATATAAAAGTCACTGCTAAGCAATCACTGTAATAATCATTGGTGCTAAAATAAGTGTGCAAAATTATGACAACAAAGGAGAGATTTGCATTCCCTCAAAGTTTCCTTACAGGATATTGTTTTATGTACAAATGCAAAGGTAGTAGCTTTACAGTAGGGACATCTGGCAGACACCACAGTAAAACAATGATCAAGGTGAACATCACCCCATTACATGATATGTGGACATCATGTACTTCCCACTAGGACACCCCAAGGAGGACATGACATCACCGCTGTGTTATTCTTGTCCCCAGATATACAACACCTAGCCATCAAATGACACCAACTGAGAGGCACTCTTCAAAGCAGCTGACTATAAAAATGTCAAAAGTCACAACAGAAAAGGAAAGAAATAGCAATTGTCACAGACCAGAAATGATTAAGGAGTTGTGAAATATAAATGCAATGTGGAATCCTGGATTGGATTTTGTACCAAAAAAGAACTTAGTTAAAAATGGTGAAATCTGAATAAATTCTAGATTAGTTAATAGCATTAATATTATTTTCTTATTTTGATAATTATAACGTATATGTAACATAAGTCATTCAGGTTTGGGGAAGTTGTCTGAAGGCTGTGTAAGAACTACCTGTACTATTTTTGCAAATTGTTAAAATAGCTAGAACAGCATAAAAAGCAGTAAACCACGCAAATTAACCAGACCCTCAGAACTTGGTTTCTTAGAAAAAGTTTTACAAATTTATGGCAAGAATTATTGAAGCAAAATAATAATATAAAATCAGAAACTTCTACAGTTTTTTTTTTTTTAATGTATGAACTGAAAGGATCTTGGAATCATGAAGGAAATAACTGATATATTTAAATAAAAACAGGTGGAGGAGAAGAGAGTAAGAGAAAAGACTAGACTACTAAGCTTTCAAGTTGAAAAAAGATTAAAAAAAATTGGTGCAAGTGGACTGATTTGAAAGATTTATTTTGAAAGATCAAGTTCAATACACTGATGAAATTGGCTTCTATATTTTCCAAAATGCTGCTTTGTCATCTTTCTTATTGAACTGGACAGAAAACTAACTAAAAATAAAACCAGTATTGGAAAAAACTCCACAAGGTTGCTAGAGCCAAGAAACCATGCAACATGTTAAAGATGTCAGTCTGACCTTTATGCATGGCAGTTAGCTGTGAAAGTTCACCTTTAACTCCCCAGCTGTAATTAGACTATGGTTAGGTTTTATTGTTTAAATTTTTTTTCATTGTATTCATTCTTCTGTTGCTGCCAAATTGCATGGCTAAAGCAGGTTCCATCATACTTTGCAAGTTCATCACATTTGAATTCTATTTCTACCATGCAAGACTAGATTTAAGGGTCATTGAAGTCAGGAGCCATGGACCTTTGCCCTCTTAATGGTTCTCACCATTAATGCTTGACCCTAAAAGCTATGTATACAATAAACTATATTTATAGGTGCACAGGGAATGAAAGAGGAGAAACAAAGTGAATCAAGTGATTATTTGTTTTGCCACGCTGCTCAGAGATTAGGAATGTTCACACAGTCCACCTTCCAGCTGATGAACTTGGACTGATTCTCTTTTACTGTGGTCCAACTGAACACCAGCATGGAATTACGGTTGAGAGTAGGATTTAAACTGACACCCTTGCTAATCTCAGTCTCTTGGGACTGCTGGTATGTTTACCTTCAGCACGCCCTCACCTGAGAACTCTCTTTCTGGTTTTCTTTGGGTATAGAAGAAAGAAAATAAATGACATAGATTTAAGTAAGGGAAAATAATCAAACAATTTGTGTTCAGAGATTAGACTTATGAATGGTTTTATAAAATTATTTTTGAAACTTTGAGTATCTCTTCTGATTGGGAAAGAGCAACATGAAATCATTAAGATTTGAAGTCTCCAACACTTGGCTCCCATAAATTTGGGTATTTTCCCCTCTGTGGTTTCCAAGGTTAATTTTCCCCTCTTAAAATTTGGGCCGATGAAGACGGGTTGCAGCTCAGTGCTAGGGTGCTTGAATGGCATGTGGGAGGCCTGGGGTTTGATCTCTAGGAGAATAAAAACAAAACAAAGTTGAGGTAAATGAAGAGTTTGTTCACTGCTTTTGTTTTCTGTTCTTTTAAAAACATCTAGTGTCTATGACCTTTCACTATCTGCACCATTAATTAAAATTAGTAGCACAGATTTGGGGCTGGACAAAGAAATTCATTTCCCAGGAACAGAGTTTCCAGGGCATCTCAGTGGTCCATCCGTTTTTAGATTTCTGTAAATCTTTGTGTCTGGTGCCCCTTGTGTGTGCTTGCGTTTGCACACAAACAAAACAGTGCATTAAAGAGGACTGCTTACACACACAAATACTGGAAAAGAGAATAAAATTCCTTATTAATCTATCCCCAGGAACAACCACTATAACTTTTTTGGGAGTGACTAGACAAAACGTTTTCTGAAGCTGAGGATCATTATTCTGGCAATATACGAGCAATCCAAAAGGAATGCATAGTGATTAAGGCAAAGAATTTCTCTTGGTCAGAGATTGACTGAGAGTTCTGGTCTTATAAAATACTCTATTTCCTCCATTAATTGTGTCCTTGTGGAGTTGTAACCAAGTAGCTGAAACAAATAAAACTTAAGTAATATTGTTTCCTTTTAAAATATTTCACTTAATTTGTGGAAGAAGTTTGAACTCATTAAACATAAACGGTTCCCTCTTAACCCCTACCCCACCCCCAAAAGAGCACCTCTGCCCACGCCTGAACATTCTGAAACATTCTGACCATGGCTAGTACCTCCATCCCTTCTTCCTAGGGTGGGGTGGGAGGGAGTGGGCTGGGGGTTCAGGGTAAGGGAGGATCACCTTACCTGCCTGGTCCTCTAGTTTGGTGGAAAGTAAAGCAGAGCATGCCATATAAGTCTAGTCTTGCTTCTTAAATATCAGTAGCCTTATGGATTCACTCATCTTTTCTTTGGTTACTAGGTGGATGAGTGAAATTATTTCCTTAGCTACTCCTCTCTTCCAGGTATCAACAGATGAGGGGTTGGACCTAGACACCTTGTGCAGAGTTGGGGATCTGAATTTAATGACTCAGGTTTTTCCTGTTAGGCTGAGTCAAACTTTATTTTTATCTGTCATCACTAGGAAGTGTAGAGCTATCATACAGCCTGTGGGGTCTAGCTCTTCAAATTTAAAGAGGCATGGAAAATAAGAAAAGCTACTAAATTTCAGTGTGATTCATTTCTAAATCCCCCCACCTCAATATACAATGAAGGAAAAGTACAACTATATATATCAGACAATGCATACTGAACAAAGCTATTCTTAGGTTATAGTGTTCCTTCTTCATGGTAACATTATAATTTAAATGTACAGAGAACAAACAAGTAGATATGGAGGAGGATCAAAATTTCTTCATTCAGAGTATGTGAATTGGAAATGTTCTGGCTTCTTGTATACAGGCCAGAATTCAAAGAATAAGATTATCAAGGAGAAAATGCTATCTTTTTTCAAAATGCCATTTTGAAAGTAACTTTCAAGAGCATCATCTTACCATTTTATCCATTTCTAAATATATAACGTAGTGGCATTAAAGTGCATTCACAATGTTATACAACTATCACTACTATCTATTTCCAGAACTTTTTCATCATTTCCAAACATAAACTCTGTATCCATTGAGCAATAATTCCTCCTTATTTTTCCCCAGTGCTTGGTAACCATTATCAGAATTTCTGCAGTTATGAATTTGACTATTTTAAGTTTTCCATAAAATTTTAGTAAAGTCATGTAGTATTTGCCCTTTTGTATCTGGTGTGTATCATTAGCATTATTATGTTTCCCAGGTTTGTGGAGGTTGTAACATGTGTCTGAATTCTTTCTTTTTTGTGGCTCAGTAATATCCTATTGAAAATTATTATTTTTTAAAAAATCCACTTATTTCTTGATGGGCAGCTGGATTTATTTTTACTTCCTACTATGGTGCATAGTGTGGCTGTGAAAATTGATGTGCAGATGTCTGTTTGAATGTTTCTTTGCACTTTTTTGGCATAGAAATCCATAGTGGAATTGCTGTGTCCTGGGGAAGTTTATATTTAAAATTTTAAGGTATTCCAGGGGCTGCATCATTTCACATTCCAACAAGCAGCTCAAGAGTGTTACAGTTCTTTTACACTCCTGCTAACACTTGTTACTTTCTGCCTGTGTGTGTGTGTGTGTGTGTGTGTTACTAGGGATTCAGTGCAGGACATATGAACTACACCCCAAACCTTTTTAAAATTTTTGTTTTAAGATAGGATCTTTTAAGTCATTGGTTGCACAGGATGGGCTTGAATTTACTCTCCTCCTGGCTGCCAGCACTGGGATTACAGGCATGTGCCGTCATGGTTGGCTGGTTTTGCTTTTTTATAATCATGCTAATGGGTTTGGAGGGTTCATCATCGTTTGGATTTGCATACCTCTCATAATTCCTGATGTTAAGCATCTTTTTACGTATTTATTGACCGTTTGTACATTTTAAGTGGAGAAATCAATATTTAGGTCATTTACCCATTTTTGAACTAGGTAATTTTTGTTGTTATTGTTGAACTATAGGAATTCTTTATATATGACCAATGCTTCTTTATTATCAGATGTTTCCATGCTATAGATAAATGAATTCCTCAAATAAATAATTTTAATATGTTACATATGTATATGCATTCATGTAGGTGAATTTCAGGTGTGGGTGTGCTCACGAATTGTTGAAAATTGAGTTTAGATTTAGTTTTTGTTGCATTATGTCACCCTCAGGAGGACTAAAACAAAAGTAAAACTAAAGTAAAAGTAAAACAAAAGAAAATTGCTGTTCTTCTGAATCATTTAATTCTTGGACATGTCCAATATGTTCCAGGGTGAAAGAGCAGTGATTGGTATTGACATTTACAAAAATTGACACTAAACACTGAAGCTCTTGTTCACTGGGTGGGGAATGACTTTCTGCCAATTAATCATATGTGATTTTTTACTTCATTTAATCTCTCTAAGCCTCTCCTTCTTCATGTTAAACTGGGATGGTAACAATAATTGTTCCATATGACTGTTGTGAGGAGTAAATAAAGAGACCTAATGAAATTATTGGGTGTCCTGGAAGTTGGTGTTGCATAATGGTCTAATTAGCAGAGGAAGTTCACACCCCTAGGGACACTCTTACAGTCTTCCTTGGATTTTACCAATGTATTGCTGGGTAATGATAAAAATATCCCTAGCAATCAAAAAACAAACAAGTAATTCCTATGTTTTGAGATCCCTTGCATATTTAAAAATAAAGAAATACACCTTAGGGTTATAACAATGATGGGATATTGTAAATATTTCTGTTTAACAAATTAACATAGCACACATCTAGGAGGATGCACATAGACTCAACGACTATATGTAATTTCACTTGGTGATAAAATCAAATGTCTAAATTTACATACACTAATAAGTGCTCGGAGACCTGGGTTGAGAATCCCTCTTGGAAGCTTCCTCTGCCCTCTACCTTCTATTTCTAGGAGGCTTGGAAGATACAAAGTAACTCAAGGCTGTATAGAACAAGTAGGAACCATTATCTTAAGTCTTATCTTATTTTACATACATTTTCCTCCATCCTATAATCTAGAGATTAGAAACTGAGAAGTAGTGCAAAAGGTGGAAGATGTTAATTAACGAAAAAATACAATATGTAGCCCTGGAGAAATAAGTTGAAATTAACACAAAGAGTGATCAGATCCATGGTCTTTTGTAAAGCAGTGGCAAAACACGTCTAAAATCAAGTATGTCTCAAAGAACTGCACACAGTTGTGCACAAATACAAATAGACCTAGAAAATACAATTATTTTAAATATTTTAAGTTGTTTGCTCTTTTCTACTTGCTTCTCTTTCTTTTCCTCCTCCTCTAGCCCTCTTCTTACATTTTTCTCTTCCCTTTTCATTAAGTATTCTTTTATAAACCATGCAGATGAGGTCAAGTTTTATTACCTTTAGCAAAAGTGGTTGTGAGAATAAAGAGACTTCCCCTTATCTTCATGCTGTTTAACAGCTCATGTAAACATTCAGTGTATCACATGAAATTCCACAGATGGAGTTATCATAGTAGTGAAAAACTACCTAGATTATGTTGTCCTTACGGCATTTATTCATTTTCATATGATGAATGGATGCAAGCAGTCATCATTAGGGAACATAATGGTCTCTGATGATGTATTTATGACATGGAAAGATGTCATGTGATGAAGTGTTTACAACATGTAATGAGGCTGTGTAACAATCTCTTTACAGCCTGCAATTACATTGACTAATTCCTTATAAAAACACTCAACAATGTGCTCTCCATGTGCACGTGCTTGATATCGTGGCACTTTAATAACCAGCACCTCTCAACTGCAAAATCAAGCAGCTTGGGTGACTCAAAATCCTGTTTTCCAGCCAAGGTATATAAAAGATGCTGGGTGTTTAGTTAGTAAACTCCAAGAATTGCCTCTTATTGCAAGTAACTGGGCTAATAGAAGGCACATGTGTCAATAGCCTCATGAAGCAGTGAACTTGCGAGGAGGCTTTACACCTGAAATCCCATCTGCATCTATTCCCTTCTGTTGTGGAAAGGGGAGAAGTATGCACACCTGCTCTCTGACATCTAGGGTAATATCTGTACCTGGGCCTGCACTTCAACCCTTTCATTATCTAGAATTATCTTTCACTAATTATTTTACTAATTAGTGAGTAACTGACTCAAAGGAGACCACCAAAAACTTAAATTATGGGCAGAAACCTCCTTCTCTCTGAAATTGTGACTATGAAGGTAGATTAGGCAGAAAGCAGGAGCTGCTAAACAGCTAAAGAATTGAGGTACAGGAACTGTAATAAGGCCTGAACCTTTAGTAAGGAAGTAGACTCAAGATGCAGCTGAGGAAGGGCTATACTCATCCTACAAAACCATGATGGGAAATGAGGAAACGGGATGGTGAAGCGGTAGAGGAAGCTAAGTGGGGCATAGAAATACTATTTACCAAACAGTTGTCATAATATGAATGAGCAGCTGAAAGGCATTCTAATTTGAAGGAAATAAGTAGGTTCTTAGAGTAACAGGAATATTAACTGAACTTTCTCATGTTGAAAAAGGCTTGCTCCTTTCAGATGGAGACACATACCATGAGATTCTCACACAAGGTAGAAAATATGGTGAATCCTTTGTAATAAGACTAAATAATTGGAATAGTGACTTTGACCTGCTGGTGCAATCATAGCTTGTATTTATAATTTCCCAAATTCAATCAAACTTTAGAACAATCCAGCACAGGGGCCAGAGTAAACATGTTTGTTTTTACGATGGAAAAAGTAAAATGGAAGTATAAACAATTACTCCAAGGTCTTGGAATGAGTTGACGGGGAATTCATGAACTCTCCTTAACTAAAGTTATTCTTGAGACAAATCATATTTCCTCAGGTGATGGAGGTATCAAGTGACCTTGGGCTAATCTAACACATCCCCTTGAATCACTAAATTTATAGGAGTCCCACACATGCAAATAGGCCACCACGTGGAGTGTGATGGTATCCATTTCTTTCTGCCTGTGCGGAAGCAGTACGGTAGAAGTGAAGAAGACCTGCTGCCAAAATTGCATCAGGAACTGGAACTGCCAGCACTGTATGTTCTTTACATGGTTTCACAGAGCAGAAACACTTTTCTAGCAGCATCATTTGACACATGGTTTTCAATATCATTGCCCCAAAAGAATTTATTTCAACCATGTCAGACATGTAATTGGTTTTTAGAGAGTAGTTATTCTGTGCCTCTGTGTACTGCTGGTTTCTTCTGGCCCTGGACCTCCAAAGAACTTCAAAAAGAATACATAAACAGAAGAACTAGATTTGAACAGATAAATGGGATATGGAAATTAGCAAGGTTCCAGGATAATATACAGTGGGGCAATTTAGCAGAGGAACTCTGCCCATTATCTTCTTGGATTTTACCATGAAGGTTTAAATCATTGTACGTTTGTTAATACCAAGAAGAGAGTGACAAGAATTAGAAAGAAGAGGCCATTTAGTCACTACTGATGGCTTCATGACTCAGTCACTGTAATATATTTTAGTCTTGTTATCATGGTACTTATTTCTGAGTTTTGTGTTTCATAATATGTGAGTAGACCATTTTAATGGCATATTATGGTAAAACAGACAATGACTTAGCTAGGGTCAGGAGGGTTCAGACTCACTTTTGGATTCTTATTCCTTGTGACAAGAATAGGAACATTCACTGCTTTCCCGAAAGCAAATGGTAACTTTAAAAATTAGTTTATTTTATTGACGAGCAATAAATATCAGTGGAATCTGCTGCAGTGACCAATTATCCAAGCAGCAGAATAACTTGTGGTGAAGGAAAATAGACAGTTAATATAGTGTGAATAGTTATCTGTGATTAGCAATTGAGGGGAAAGACTTATAGGTAAATATATTGATAAAGCCACAGTATAGAACATAATTTATTTCTAGGAAAGATTAGAGAAGTTTCTTCTTGATTTTCAATGTCATCTTAAGTATTTCATTTTTCATTTGAATACCAAAAGAGACCATGATATTTTCTCTTTATTTCATTAATTATAGAATATAAGTAATTTTTAAAAATCTCCTTGATATTAATTTTGATTGTCACATCATCATAAACGTCAGAGAGACATATTTATTTCTCATTCAAAACTAATGTCCAGTCTGACAACTGCAAAATGTATTATTAACACTGTGACATGTCCAGAAAGCCTTCTTGAATTGGGAGTTATAAAGACAGAAGCTTCTTCATAGTTTTGTGTTATAGTGTATTGACCAGAAGTAAATGTGGCAAAAGTTTTAGTGTGTAGGGATTACAAGAATTTTCAATATGATCTTGTGTTAAGAATATAAAGAGAGAGAAAGTGGGAGAAAGAGATGGAGAGAGAGAGAGAGACTCACAGAGACTGTGTTAAAGCACACAAAATATTAAGGATTTGGATTTTAATTTAGCCAAAATACAAGAAAATTTTCACAGGGAAGTATAGTAGTGCTCAGCCATAAAGAAGGATCAATTTGGCTCACAGGAACATGGACGTATTTTGAGACCATAATACTAAGTAAAATAAATTAGAAACATCAGGTAAAGACTAAACTCACATCGTTTATGTCGTTTGATAAACCTAAGTTTAAATAATTTAAGAAGCAAAATAAAGATAGCTCATAGGGCACAGGAAGACAGACTTTGTGGGGGTGGAAAGGGGATCTGGGGATGGGCGATATCTGAGCGATGGGAAGGGAAGAGGAGGGGAAAGGGTCCTGCTGTGTACGAACGTGCATCAATGCCCAAATATAATGTGTTTATTATGCATCTCAAACATCTAACAAAAAATTTTAAACAAGAATATTTTCACATGTCAGGTGATGGGTGGCAAGTAAAAACAGTATTCGAGAACTAAAGTTTATATTGCCATTTAGTTTTCTTTTAATGAGAACACGATCTGTTCCTTTATCTCTAAGATCTAAAATGAAAGTAAATATTGAATAGTTTTATAACTTATTTGTAAAACTTCATTCATCAGTGAGTATGTTTATGATCGACATAAGAAGACTGTTTTGCATTGACATTGGAACGCAAAGAAGGCTTCCCTGTTCTTAGTTCTTTTCAATGGACCTCACCCTGCAACTCCAGTGAGTAACACACTGCACCCGCCTTACAAAATGACAAGATTTTGAATTTTTAAATTTTACACTAATTTGTGCTAATATTCCCTTCCTACAGATAAGTAAACTGAATTTTGGAAGAGCTAAGCAGCTTCCTTTCCTAGGGTTCACAATTAATAAACACTAAACAGGAGAATAGAGTCTATTTATGCTTGGAGTTTTTACTATACCTCAATGAATGTAAATTCAAATGTTACTTTCTGCCTCATATTTGCCTCGGTTTACTCTTGCTTATTCTTCCTTTAAAAAATGATGGGTTTTATTTTTATTTAATTTTTTGTATTTTTGTTTAAGAAACGGATAAAAGCAACACTATGTGGGAAAAAGCCTGAACAATGAGAGTAATGAGACTTTATGTGGTGGAGTGCATTCAATCTCTAACACCTCAGAGGCAAAGGGTCTCTGGTCGGCCTCACTTGTCAGCCTTATTTCCCAACCTCAGGGCCTGACCTATTCAAGACGAGGGGTAAGGCAGACAGTCCAGTCAGGGCACAGATCGCACACCAGCCAGTTCCAGGATAAGAAGTGAAATTTAACCTTCTAAATCCAAGGTCTGTCTTTCTACAGATCACGGATCCCAGGGTAAGAGCCACAAAGAAAGTAAGATCTCCACCAGGCACAACCTAACTATTTTAGTTGTCTGAAATTCAGTAAAAGAATAAAAGGCAAGAATCCAGAATTGTAAGTAGCAGCAAGTGTATAATTTGCTTTTCTTTTAGCTTAAAATACTTACGCATTATGTTTTAAATCTAATATATATTTAAAGGAGTTCATTAAAGTGTTGCCATCATATTTAGTGTCCCTAAGTTACTGAAAAGAGTTAAAAAGCTGTCAGGATTTTTGTGATACAACTGAGGCAAACTTAGTTCACAATGGTTCCCTGTTTTATTTATTACTTTTGAGAAAGTATATTATAATCAGGCAGGTATTACCGTAAGTGAAAAAAACTTATATAACACTGGAGCATCAAAGGGATAATTTTTTGGCTTCAATGCAATAATTAGATTTATCATAATCAATAAAATGTGTGAGCAGAGTTTATTGAAGTGTCAATTTCCCATTGCATAATGCCCTCTGGGAATCTTAATTTTTAATTCAAAAAGAAAGTAGAAGATTTGTAGTACAGATGCCAATAAATGTGTGAGGTTAAAGAAAGCACACGACTTCTTATAGAAATCAAAGCGGGGCTTAGAACAATTCCCGTTCCACTTCTTTCCCTGTCCCTTGGGTCACCATTAACTTTCTAAGAGAATGAGATCTTGAAATAGTTAAGATATAGATTATTCTGCCTAGGTTGCAGAAACCAATGTGGAACAGTAATGTTTGGTGATTCTTTCTTCATTGTCTTGAACAGTGAAGTGCGCTGAGGGGTGGGAAATATTACGGTTTGCTTACAAATATATGGTAAAAAGAAGTGAGTTATCATACTTTACAACTACACATATGCCAATTTGGAATGGAATATGAGTCCTCACAAATTTAAAAACTTAGGCTGTAAACCTAGTTATCAAAGATAAAGTTATCTATTAGCAGCATGAAGTTTTTTGTTTTATTTTGTTTGGTGTGGTTTGGATTGGTAATAGTATGTGATGCATGCATTAGTTTGACTGAAATAAATCTCTGAGTCTCCACTCCTTGCAGTATCTAAGGCTTAATCAAGGAAGGAGTCTCTTAGTCTATCTCTTGAGTCTGACTGAGTTGGCCATGTGACTTGTTTGGGCCCCCTAATCAATCTGGCTGCCACATTTTAATTCAATTTCACACAAAAATTTTAGTATATAGGTAAAATGCAGACACATTCCTTGCCAGAGAGTAACACACGTGATCTGTATTTCTATTCCCAGGAGAATATTCATTCCCAGCTGAACCTTATTAGTCTGTCCTTTACTGTGTGCATTCTTAGCAGCATTTTGATCTTCTAAACTCTGACCAGAATTGTCCCCAGGCTCTGCTTACAGCATTCTAGGGCTTTCCAAGCCTGGATCTCCAAACCTTCCCAAACTTCTGCAAACTAGTTTCAAAAGCCTACTGAACCACATAGTTAGGTCGTTTTTTCAAAGACCCTGTTTTCTGGTATTGATTTTCTATACTGGTTAATTTTCCCATTAGTGGGATGAAATATGTGACATCTACAATTTAAAGGAGGAAAGGTTTATTAATTTGGCTCATGCTTTTAAAGACAGTCCATGGTTGGCTGGCTCGAAGGCAATATCATTATGACAGAAAGGGATCATGGAGCAAAACTGTGTACTTCATGGTGGCCCTGCCCAACACTTGATGCGAACAGGGAAACAGGTATAGAGAGAGAGAGGGGTGAGGGAAGAGATATTATATCCAAGGTCAAATCACCATGACCTGTGCACATGCACCTAGAAGTGTGCCTTACTAATACCTAGATAGCAAGCAAGCAAATCAAATTGACAATTAATCTCAACCATTACTCAGCTGACTATGGACTTGTAGGCAATAATAAATACTAGTGGGTTTTAACCATTGAGTGTGGTAGTGGTTTGTTTTGCAGAAATAACTATTCAATATAATGCATAAATTGTGGATTCAGGAAATAACATTAAAGCTCCATTCTAGATACTTAGATACTAAAACTCATGAATATAATAGCCACCATTTGTTTATCGAGCACTAAGTAGGTGTGAGGCACTGAGCAAAACACATTTCCTACTCTGTTGAATGCCACCCTTCTGTGAGTATATCTGATGAATTGAGGTGTTTTATGAGTTAAATTTTTGATGTTAAAATTCTCTCAGTATCTCATAATAGGCCTTATTTAAAAATAAACTTCACAGAGATAAGCAAGTTACAGTGATGTTCATTAACATGGCAGACCCTACTAAATATGGTCAGTGTTCTTACACAAAGCAGAATTTGGAAACACAGACAAACACTCAATGAGAAAAGTCAACAAGAAAGTACAAAAGGTGAAAATAGCCAGGTGACCTGAATAATAAGGTTACAAGGACAGACTATCAAAGATTACAAAAAGACACTAGAAGTTAGAGGAGGAAAGGAAACGCACTGTCAATTTCTTGCCTTTGGACTTCTGGTCTTCAGAACTCAGAGACAGTAGTTTGTTGTTGTTTTAAACTATTTAATTTAGGTACTTTGCTTTGGCAGCCCTAGGAAACACATGAGTGGAATAGCAGATAAAGTGTAAAGAATTTTTTTTTTTTATTTTGAAGGTAGTAAAATACAACAAAACAAGACAGAGCAAAGCCAATTGAGACAATGCCCTGAAATTGGTACAGAACTTCACAACAGGATACTGGGACAATAGTAATAGGTACCATAGTATATTTTTTTGTCTTTACAATAGTTGCCCATTCAATCAGGCATAGCAAAATCAAACCAAAAATGGAACATGATAAAACCTATCAAAATAGAATATTGAATAGAGCAAAAAAATTACTCAAAACAAAGCAAAATAGTAAAAACATTACTTGCCTTCAAAGAGAAAATAGAAGGAAATTCCAGAACTTTATGGTTAAATTATAAAAATAATTTATCCTAATTTACGAGTTAAATGATCTAATTGTGTATCATATAACATGGATAATTTTCTATGCATACCTTTTATCAGGTTAGTCAATATGAGCTGTCAGACCTGCTCTTCAGCAATTGTTAGTGCTTGTGTACAACATACATTTTTAAATCATCTGATTTCATGTGAACTACCAGAGTTCCATTTGTTTGTTTTAAAAATAAGATACAGATACGAGATAACTAAACAAGGAACTGCTAGACCAAGACCACTTAGCCAAGCCATGTCATGCTGCTGATAGAAATAGTAAAAATTACCTTGTGAAGTGTGTTAGAAGTGTGTTGTTGCTGCATGGGACTAAACTAGTGTTCATGGATGTAGGGAAGGCTATAAATAAACATGATGGGCTGGGAAGATGGCAGATCAATAAGCAGCAAAGTAAAAAGCCTCTCTGAAAGAAGCAGCTCAGATGCTGGAATATAGCATCCTAGAGAAGACCAGACGGAAGAAGATAGATCCTCTTGACCCAGGAAAAAACTAAAGTGGAAAAAAAAAAGAAAGAAAGAAAAGAAAAATGTGGATAGAAGGCTGTAGCCAGATGCGTTCTCACTGGAGCTGGCTCCACTGTGTGTGAAACACCACTGGAATCCAAAGACACATGGTCACAGTGAAGTTGGGTATTGGCAAACCTGAGGGCCTCCGTGGGAGGATGCTGTCGCGGACTGGACAGCTGCATTGGCTTGCGGTGAGTGCAGGATCTCAGTCCTCCCGTAGGACTGGGCAATTGGCCGGGTGACATTTTGGAGTTGGGCAGGACAAGCCCAAAACCAGAACTGCAGTCAGCTTCATTCAGCCACTCCTAGTGCAGAGCAGATTCTGGTGAGAAGTGCTTGGACTGAGTCTTGCCCGTGTGCAATCCAATAGCCAAGACTGAGATTTCCCTAAAGCTATCCCTAATCGGCCCTGACTGAGCAGCACACACTAAGGTGGTGAAGACTCCCAGTGGTTGACCAGCTCAGAAAAGAGGGGCCAGCCTCCCCTGCCCCTGCTTGTACTCCAGGGGTCACCAGCAGATGGGGGAGGGCAGCAATCCCTAGCCAACAAGCTCCAGAGAAAACATAATCAATACAGGAAGTGCTGAGGACCCCCACTATCCACTTGTCTGGAAGAAACCAGAAACACGACAAGAGAAAGAAACAAAAGGAAGTGTCCAGCCTCCAACCAAAGCAGTACTGGCCCAGAAGAGGTAAACACAGACGCGATCTGGGGTTGCACACCTGCAGTTTCTGAAGAAACATCATCTAACATAAAGAAATATCTTCGCGAAATTATAAAAACTTAGAAAGAAATACTAACATAAGGAAAAGATATAAGAAAAATAAATGCTAAGCACCTCTCAAGAAGACACAGATGGAAGAAAGGAGGAGCATAGAAAAAGGAAGGAAACATTCAATGAAGAATATAAAAAAAACCTAGAATACATGAAACAGATTCAGAGATTACCAGGAAATTAAAAACTCCATTGAAAACTGGCAAAACTACTTGAAAGAAACTAAAGATAGACTATCAGACCTTGAAGACAGGTTTGCAAGTTGTGATCATGAAAGGAAAGATCTCCGAAAAATAACAAGGAACTAGGAAGTAACAATACAAAGGCTAGAAGATGACCAGAGGATCTATAACTTAAGAATAAAAAATGTGAGTGAAGAAGCAGGGGTAAACACAAATTAAATACAAAGGCTATTTATAGAAATAATTAAAGAAAACTTCCCAAGCATAGGAAAAGGAAATGATATTCAGATATGTGAGGCATACAGAACTCCAGCCAGCTACAACCAAAACAGATCTACACCCAGACATATAATAGTCAAGATCCCAGGAATTCAACACAAGAACAGAATACTAAAAGCTGTCAGAGAAAAGAAACAGATCATTTATAAAAGAAAACTCATCAGAATCACGACAGACTTCTCAAAACAAACCATCAAATCAAGAGCTTGCAGTGAAAACTCTCTCTCAAAATTAATGGAGAAACAAGAGGCTTCCATGACAAAGAGGAACTGGGTGAGATCATGACCACCAATTCAACCCTACAAAAAATACTGAAGGACATTCTAAAGAGAGAAAAAAAGACCATGGCTTCAGGAACAGCAGCAGAGGGGGCTCATTGAATGGGGCAGACAGTGGAATGAAGAGGAAAAGTAGACAAACAACAGCAAAAAAATAGCATGGCAGAGATGAGGCAGGGAAGTGTGGACACAATCACTAACATGGATGGCCTCGATACACTAATAAAAAGAAACACAGGCAAAGTGGATCATGAGATAGGGTCCATCAAGATGCTCTATGTAAGAAATATAATTAACCTGAAAGAGAGTTTATGGACTGAAAAGTCGAAGACGAGACAATAATGGTCTATGTAACAGGGAACCAGAAAAAAGTGGGGGTAGCTTGCCCATTAGCTGCAGATTGGTTGGAAAGACATAACACTTTTATAAAATGGAGGAAAAAAATGTGTTAAGATATGTTTTGCTGAAGTTGCAAATTATATTAGTTAATTTTTCATTTCAGTCTTTTAGTTCTATCAGTTTTTGCTTTGTGTATTTTGGTGTTTATTTTTAGGTGTTTAATGGATTTCTTTATTATTATGCAGTGCCTCTGTTTATCTCTAATGACTTCGTTCTGAAATCTTCTGTATCTCAAAATAATAAAATGACTCCAACTTTTTTCTTAAAAAAAATGGAGAACTACTCAGCTATAAGGAAGGAAAACCTTGAGACTCTTGTAGGTAAATGCATACAACGTGAGATCAAGCTCTGGGGTAAAAAGGTTCAGAACCACTTAGGTAAATAGTGGGTTGCCTCTAGATTTGATGGCATGGACAGCTATCCCAAAGATAGCAGAATATACTACAGTAACCATTTTTAATTTCCTATTAACTTAATCTGAAGCCCTGTATTGCTTTCACAGTCTTGTTTTGACTGATTTTATTTGAATGTTTTGTCTGATCGCTGTCGCCTTGACTGATTTTATTTGAATCTGTTATGTTTGATAGTAGTATAGGCAACTACTCTGAAGACAGTAAGATTCACTATGATACCCATTCTAGTTTGACTATTATAATGACTCCAATGTTTTGTTTTTATTGATTGTGTTTTGTGCTGCTATGTTCAATTTTATTGTGCCTGATGATATGTGCAATTCTACTGAAAATAACAAGAGACATCATGGTAACTATTGTAGATCACCTTACATTTTGGGTTATGTCCCTCCTTTTGTTTTTACTGATCCCATTCTGTTTTTTCTTATTTGGTTTTATTCTCTTCAAAATAAAAATTAAAAAAATAAATATGATAAAAATGGTCATAGATTTTCAATAAAGATGTCTTGAGGAGTAGCTGAATGTTCTTGTCCTAGGACCAACAAATTGATGTCAACATATATTCTATTCCATCCAGAGAAAGCCAGCCCGCTGACTTCAAGCAAACAGAGAGCATCTTCACCTCAAGATTTTACAATTATGATTCTCTCAATCTAGATTGTTTTTCCTCAAGCATTGGCCCAGTTGGGTATTGAATGTCATCTTATCAGAGTGAACTTTCATCTCCACCCTATCTCTACATGTTTTACCTGTTACACACACACATACACACACACACACACACACACACACACACACACACACAGAGACAGAGAGAGACAGAGAGGTACAAAAAAGTAATGTTGATGCACTTGATTTTGTTTTAGGAGGGAAGAAGTTAAAAAATCAAGGAGGACCAGATATCTGATTTTTGACTGGTCATTTTTCCCCTTCAAGTATTCTTAAACATGAACCTTCTGATAATGAATTATATTCAGAATGGAATATGTTTGTGTTTGGCTCCACATTATTCTAGGGAAACGTTCTATTATTTTAACCAGATTTTCACTGGAATCCATATGACTGTAATTCTCTTGGTCAAATGCGGTATTTCCTAAGACCCCTGAAGTGGTCCTTTTATGCTTTTATTTAAAAATTTTATTTAAAGAGAAAAACAAAACAAAACAGAAAAAAGGTAGCAACAATACAGAATTCCAAAGGGAAAAAAGAACAAAAAAACCCACTAAGAAATCACTACTTGATAAATTACATACTGTCATCTTGGAAATAGTTGTTGAACTTACAAAATTAAAACATACAAAGTAGACAATCAAACAGTGAGACTGTGAACAGTTCTGCTCCACGCTCTAACAAAAACAGTAATATGGTCATCTATCTTACAAACTTAAATATACATGCAGTTATATCCTTTAGAGCCCTTTCTTTTCCTTTCTTTTTTACAGTAGAAATTATGCATTTTGGGTTTTATTACTCCTACAGTTCTTATTACTTTTTACACTAGAGACACAATGTGATATTTATAAATATGGTTCTTATTTACTTCACTAATGAGGATAGTCTCAAGTTGTCTCGACTACTCTATGAAGGCCTCAAGATCATCCTTTTCCATAGCTGAGTAATATTCCATTGTATAAAAATACCACATCTTTTTCATCCACTCTGCAGTTGATGGGTATGTTGGTTGTTTCCAAGATTTAGCTATTACAAATTGTGCTGCTATAAACATGGGTGCACATATATCACTGTGATATGAAATTTTCAGTTTTTCTTGGAAAATACCCAGGAGGGGAATAGCTGGGTTGAATGGAGCTTCCAATCCTAGTCTTCTGAGAATTCTCCATATTGATTTCCATAGTGGTTGCACCAGTCTACACTCCTACCAACAGTGGGAGTTGGAACAGTGTTCCTTTTCAACCACAGCCTCGCCAACATTTGTTATCAGTTGATTTCTTGATGGCACCCATTCTTTCTGGAGTTAGATGAAATCTCAATGCTGTTTTGATTTGTATTTCTCAAATGACCAGTGATGGTGAACATTTCTTTATGTATTGATTTGCCATTTGTATATCTTCATCTGAGAATTGTGTTTATCTCAGTTGCCCATATTTGGAGAGGGTCTTTGAATTTGGGGGGCTTGATGTTTTCCAATTCTTTCTTTTATGCTTTTGAATTGAGAATTTGTTGATCACAACAAAGACATAGAGAAAGATGTTTGATTTTCAGGACTGCTAAGACTGGCAGTATTTTTGTTATATATGAAAACATTTACAAAATGAAGTTATGAAATGCAGTATTCACTGCATCTAAGGGCCAGGAAGATGTTCAAATAGAGCCATGATGACCTTTCTTGGGGCTCATGAAATCCTATGTTTAACAGCCACATCCATTTTCCTCTCACGGTCCCTTCCTGTTCTTAGGTCACAGAGTTGATATATCATTATAGCTACAGTATATCATGAGATAATCTGGTCTAGTACAACATCCTCTTCTCACAGATGAGAAAGTAGATGGAGAACACTGTTAAACGTTTCTTGTATTCATGTGGAAAGCGTTTTATTTTGGTTATGTTGGTGCAAGTGTGTGTGTGTGTGTGTGTGTGTGTGTTGAGTAATGTGAAGCATTGCTAGATTACAACAACTACAAAACAAAATTCCAATATTCAAAGTTGACCTTAATTCTACTGAATAATGAAAGATACTTAGCCAAGTATTGGTTACGGAATCACATCTCTTTTTTTGGCAAAAATGCAAATGGGGAGTTAGACCCAGGGCACCCAGGTTGCTAATGTCACAGCTCTGTGATGCTCCTGGGAAGGAATATCTAGCCTGTACTGCCCATTCACAGAAGATACTAGGCTCAGCAGTTTCAGTTTCCCTTCACTTGCTTTGTGATACAATGTGTTTAGTTTTTAACGCTGTTCTCAAAATACTCTTCCAAAGGAATATCATCCTTACTAGTCAATTATCTGTTCTCCAACCTAACACATAAAATTTAGAATACTGTCCCAGAATTTTCATGTATACATTGCAGTATGCTATTTCTTTTTAAAGAGCAGAATCATGACTGACATGCATCCCACTCATAAGACTTTTTTAAAACTAATGCTTAAAATATCACTCTATGAACCTGAGTTGACAAAATTTAGGACATCTTTGAAATCTGTGTGTAGAATTTCTTTCTTCATCCTTTTCAAGTAGTTCTTTTTTCATACTGCTGCACATCTTATTAATGGTTAAAATTAAAATGTATTTTTTAATGTCTAACAACCAATCTGGACTTAATTTAAAAATCATCTCAAATTTTACTCTTTGTACAGATATTTTTACCACAACAAAGAACTATAAGCAAAGCAACTGTCACTATAACAATAACAGATCAAATCTCTTTATTTTTCATGTCCTGGGTACAAGTTATATGTAGTTGCACAATCTTCGTCTAGCTGTTTTCATTCATAAACCTAAAAAAATCAGGGGTGTTTTACCATGATGGTAATTGGGCAATGGGGATCTCAGGCTAGTATCACTGAGTGTCTAATGTTCTCAAGTGAAGGCAGAGGGAGGCTTCTCTTTCCATGTTCTCTCCATCCTTTTAGGATCTAACATGTGGTACAAGCTAAGCGTTATGGTTTTTCTCTAGCTGTCCCCCAAAACCTTTAGGCACTTATAGGTGGGATTTTGGACATGGACAGAACCATGGGGGACACTACTGCTGACCTGTTATCAGGAGGTGGAACCCAGTCAGAAGAGGCAGGTTACTCGGGCTGTGATCCCAAACAGTATATCTTTTTGCTTGGCTACTTTATTTCCTCTATGAGGCCAAATAAACCTCTTTTCTTTTAAGTTGTGAGTATTTGGTATTGTGTTTCATGAAGAAAGTGACTAAGACAGATTTTGGTACCAGGAGAGGGGTTATCATCGTGATAAAACCAGATCCTCAGGTCTCATTCCAGTTCTACTGAACCAAAATCAGCACTTAACAAGATTCTCAAGAGATCTGCGTGCATTACAGTTGGAGATGCCTTCAAACACAGCATCCTTAAATTCAACAGTTTTGGAAGCTCAACTCTTCCAGCACCTCTCTGAGGAATGTGCTATCGGCCCTCGGTGGAATCTAAGTTTGAATTTTATTAGTGTGGCTAACCCAGAGGTAGCTGTCAGAGATTTTTTCATTCATCTGGATAATCATCCCATCCTTTAGACAATTTCCTCAAATGTATCATCTTAGGCAAGGGCTTATGTATTGAACAGTAATTGGTTTCAGGCCAAAATGGCTCTGCTTAACATTTTTAAGGACCTAAACATACGGGAATACCTGGCAGGAGCATGAGTGTGTGTAGAAAATCATTCAGCCTGTAGCACAAAAGTAGGGTAGGGCCAAGATTCTTCTTAGAAAAGTGTTTTTCAGACTTTGGGTGGGAAACTATGGATGGTTCATAAGTTACTATAGTCATAACCATCATAAAAAACTAGAACACAATAATCAGTAACAGAAAGAAATGAAGTGGAATAGAAAATACAATGACATCAACTCATAGTTAGGGGAGATTTGGGTTTGTTAAACAATGTTCCAGTATATGCAAGTCCCCAAAATCTAAAGGTAAATGTGGGGTTCCCCCATTGGTTACTAGTCAAAAATTTTAAAATCACTATGACGGATGATATTAAATATACCCTCATGGAGAGACATCTAAAGGAGCTTCACTCACTAAAATATGAACAGAAAAAAACCTAATCTCCAGTCACAAGAAGATATGCTTTGTTTTTAAAATTTTGAGGTGAAAATCTGTAACATTGTGTGTTGTGGTTTCTACAGGAAGACCAATGTTCATAGTTTATGTAAGAATAATAAGGAGATCTACCATTAGTCCAATATTTTCTCAGATACATGGGGGGATGGTTTAAGTTTTGGAAATCAGTTTTGAGTATGAAACAGAATTTTAGAAATTTTGATTCTTGCAATTCCTGAATTGCAACAGCCTTCCATTATTTGGATATTCTTCTAACAAAAGTATCATATCTGATTTCCAAGGTGAAAGCACATTTAAGATTCTCCTTGTAAAACATTGTGGATATGAAATATTTCCTAAAAATTAACATTTTATCAATTGAGTGTAAAAACAGTGGAAAAATGATTATTTGATTTACCACCAAGTTCACATTAGGTAATTTAATGGCAAGAGGTATTTAAACTTTTTCAAACCATTTGTTTAGAACAGTGCAGAGAATTCCCTTTTCTCATGGTGAAATTCTTTCTTACAAAAGGGAAATTCTTGCTGATTGACAGTGAAAATTCTTCCCCAAAGGGGAGTCTTTTATACATTCAGTTTTAAATTAATTTACCAATACATTCAGTTCATTTAGATTTTCACTCACTTCTGTTTAGAAGAAGTGTTTCATGGAATTATATGGGCTGAAAGTCAATATGGCATTATACTTATAAGTTAGAGTTTATGCATAAAAAGTTGACTTAAAAACAATGACTTAACAACAACAACAACAAAAGAACAAAACGACTTAAAAACAAAACAAAAAAATGAAGTAGTACCAAAATTTTTCAGTGTGCTCTGGTTTAAGCAAATTGGGACTCCTTGACTGTTCCATAAACTAACATTTTTGGAGGAGTCATTTTTCTTTTCCTTTCCAGGAGCTCAATACATTATTTTTAGTGAAAATTTTGTATTAGTACACATGCATGCATTTCACTTAGATTCCCATTCTTATGTATTTCTACTATGATTTCTAAAACAATATTTACTGTTAATTGTGAAAAATTGGCAATAATGTTTGCCACACTTGCTTTTTTTTTTTCTTTTTTTTCACACTTGCTTTTTAAAATAGCTAGTGACTTTGGAACCACTTTGAGGGAATAGATGATAATGTAGTAAAGATATTTTTGAATTCTGTATATCAAACTGATATCTGAGATTTTCTTTGGAAGATGCATTTCTTTTGGAAGATGCAAATGATATTATAAGGGTTTCATTCAGGTTGGCTGGTTAAAGAAAATGCTACCAGAATTTTCCTTAAGGTCCATGTGGTGAACACTCTAGCTAAACTATTAACAGCACAGAAACACAACCTATAAAGAATATTAAAACAAACTGATTAAGTTTGGCACAATAGAAAGACTCTCAAGAGATCTAAAATGCACTAGCACACTCTGAAATA
Organism: Dolichotis patagonum; assembly: GCA_004027295.1. Taxonomy (NCBI): domain Eukaryota; kingdom Metazoa; phylum Chordata; class Mammalia; order Rodentia; family Caviidae; genus Dolichotis; species Dolichotis patagonum. The sequence continues at coordinate 16,086 of PVJX010005706.1, read as the reverse complement.
GAGGAGGTCTTCTTATTGGGCATTAGTTAAAATAATTTAAGCTACTTAATAAAAATCATGATTCAGAACTTCAGCATTTAGGCAAAGAACATACAAACACTTCTGTTCCTTGGCATAGTCAGAAAAATTATGGTAGTACACAACTCTGTGAAGTAAGAGGCCTAAAATAGCAAGCTGTAATCCTTGCTGGTAGATTTGAAAATAAATTCTATTTACTATATTAGAAGAAAGATTGCCTTTCTGATTAGAAGTGAAAGGAGTGTTATGCAATAAATATGAAGAGTTGACTCTTAAAAGCCAGTTGTTCTTTAATGTGTGTGTGTGTGTGTGTGTGTGTATGTGTGTGCGTGTGCATGCACGCATACCCATTTTATGGGATCATATGAATTTCTGGGTTTCCCCTAAAGAGAAGTTTAATTTGTTAAGTGTCTAAGTTAAACTAGGGTACCTGTACTTTGTGGGGCTGTGGAGACATAATTGTGATTGGTCCATGATGGGTAATTTTCAGGTTTAATTCCCCTTTGAGTGTTTGGGTGCATTGGTGATTGTAATTGCTGCTCATGGCTAAAAGGTTGAAAAGTCGCGATGAACAATTCATTCATTGTCTTATTCACATCTGGGTTAATTTTTCCTTCTTGGAGAACTCTGTACCACTCTGTTCTTTGCTTCTTGCCACAAGATAGCAATGCCAATTTCCCTCTGTTTACTTGGAAGTCTTGAGGCTGATGTATCGGTGCTAGCCACAAATTAATGGAATTCTTTCCAGCTGCAATGTTTTTGGATCATCAAACAATAAGCCAAAAACATTGAACTGCTTTGGCTGTTTTTCTCTTAATTATGTGTCATTCTCCAAGATGATGTAAACACAATTACTAGTTGAAATGACCATAACATTTAAAATATTTCAAAGAAATAGATGAAACTATTATGGAAAGCAGTGGGTCAAAAAAAAATAATAAAGTTCTTTGTATTTGAAGCCAGAGGGGATATCATCTCATAAGAGAAAGCATTTAAGAAGGAAAAATACTTAGGCTAAACTGTGTTTATGTTAAACAGTAGTATAGAGGTCAAGGTCAGAGGTAAGGAATCTAGTGTCCCCCACTGGGAAAGAATACTGGGCAGAGGGAGAGTGGTGGCAGCTTCCCAAGGGTCTATTTTGATGTGGTTGCAGATTCCTATGCCAGATCACCTGGATGAGAACAGAGTATCTGTTCTATCATTTTGTTCAGATTGTAAAAAGAGTCATGAGATACACAGACAACTGAGGCTGTCTGCACATCATGGCCCCAAACTAAAAGGACAAGAAGATCCCTTTGGCTGAAGGAGTAGACTATTTTTAGGGTAGACTCTTTTTAAAAGGCTAACATTTGACTCTTGTGTCTTAAAATCTGTACTGACTCACTTTGCACTTTTGTACCTCATTAGCACTCTCAGTATTTGTTGGATTGAGATGATCCTGAAATTAATTTGACTATCACTTCAGTTTCTCTGAATCAAAATGTTTTTTACTCTTGGAAAATTTAAGTCAAACTATGACTTCAATTGAAATAGTGGTCCTCTTCCTGGCTTGGTCTTTAGAACTGCACGAGGACATGTGTGTTAAATTAAACCAAAACTGGCCTAAATCTGTCACCATATCTTGATCTTAAAGACTTTTGCTAGCACCCTAACTTAGTACATAAGCAAACTGCAACCTAAGGATCCTATTTTTCTAAGAGATAGTTGTGTCTCAGCCAATCATAGCATTCGAGCTTCAGCCAATCAATAACTGCCAATTGATGAGACCATGTCCATAAAGGCAATTCCTTCATCAGACAGTTTTTATTGAAGACAAATGCCATGCTGCACACAATCAAGCTATTTTTTTTTTATCACCTCTGCTTTCTCTCCTCCCCTGCACACACTGCTGACTGTAGCTATCTGAACTTCTACTGCCTTGGGGTGTTGCCTGACCCATGAATTGTTCTTTGCTGAAATAAAGTCTAATAAATTTAATTCGTCTAAAGTTTTTGTCTAAATATGTGTGGTAACATTCAGGATGGAACTCTACTCCCAGAAATGCAGATGCTGTGGTGACTTCTGTCTATGGGTGTCCCTTATGAGCCCCTTGGATGATTCTAATATACAGCAGTGATTGCAAACTGCTACTATAAAGGGAATATGGAAAAAATGACACATACATAGAATGGAAAGGCCACTTAAGGATTTTTAACTTCCCTTTTTATCTCTATGTTGCCATTATACTTTACTTCATTTTAGCACTTTTTACATCTTTTATCAAAAAACCTCTCAATTAACAAATATGAAGTCTAGGTACAAATGAGAAAGGAAAATTATTTTTCCTTCAGTAATGTATTTTGAAAATCTTACTAAGAAGCTTAAAATGCAAGATATGAACATATGCCTATGTTCAAAGAGAAAGCAGAGTACAGTACATGTGAATTTCTCTAAACTCATCCATCTTCCCAAATTACACAACAATGTTCTATATGTCTGTTCATGGGGAAAAGGAGCTGAATATAAATACAAAAGAAATCTGCACTCTAGTTGCTGCATAGAAAGAAATTATTAAAGTTTTGCAAGGGGGAGATAAGATATATATATATGAAATAATTTAATAGAAATAAAAATAATACAGAATAGAATGAACTTATGCTATAATTTACATTTCTGAAGCTCACATTCTTTCCATTAATGTTATTGATCAAGGAGAGAAATGAAATGCAATATGCTGACTATATAAAAATACCAGAAATTTGAAAAGTTCAGATTTATTATTTACTTTTAACAAAAGAAAATAATCACCATATAATAGCTCTTGGAAAAGAGAAAAGTATAATCAAGGAATGGATGAATAAAATAGTTGTTGGAAAATGTAACAGTCTTGAAATTTGATGATATCAGGCAATCTTGTACTGTCTAAAATAACTGCCAGGCAGAAATTCTCCTCTCAGCCTGAATTTGATGAAATCATATGGTTATAAATCAAGTCCAGAAATGGAAATCCGTAAGTGAACCACATCCTTCCGATGGTTTTGAAAATCTCTATTCTGCCTTTCTTGGGAAGAATTGTCTTGATTATGAGTGATCTATCATTTTCAATCCCACAATGTTATTCAAATCAATGGTCTAATTTTTAGTAGCTACCTAAATCTTTTAATCTTTCAGTCAAAACTAACTGGTACCATGAGTAGGCGGACACTTGATTTATAAGCATTTTCTTTAACAGCATAAATCTAAGATGCTCCTTTTCCACTTAATGAAATATTCCATCATTTATTTCAATTTGCCCCCTCAATTAACAAAATATATCGTTTACTGACTTTGGTAGTGAGATTTCATGAATTTATCAAATCCTCCCTTGATTCTTTACTCCTATTCAAAGTCTCTGGATAATGATGTAAATTTAGGTGGTCCTCCATTCTACAGATAGTCTTCACTGTTGTCTCTATAAACAATTTAGGGACACACCACATTCTGATGGCTGTTTCTCCCCTGGAAAACTCCCCCACACCCTTCAGGATATGGACCTCCTAGAATCTCCTCTGTGATGTTTCTCTGGCACTCACCCAACCCTGGCAGAAGTTAGTTTCTTTGTACTTGGTGTAGAGGAACCTCTTATGAAATGAATTACATTGTATTTTTAATTAACTGTTTATGTGTCAGCTGGAAACCTAATTTTTCCTGAAGTATTTTAAATCAAACTATGATTTCAAGTTCTAATTAGTCATTTTAAAATTTCATTTGTTTTGACCTCAGGAACCCCTGTTCATTATAAACACAATAAAGCTAAGTAGAAGCAAAAAGAAAAATATCACATGCAATACCCCAGCCACTAGAGAAAACTGCAGTTGATTCTGCATCTCTGAGTTCCACTTTTGCAGACTTAATTGGGAATCAAGAATTTTGAGAAAAAACTGTATCTGGGGGCTAGGGATATAGCTTAATGCCTGCTTTGCATGTGTAAGGCCCTGGATTTGAATCCTAGAAGCTGGAAAAAAAACACATCTTCATTGATTATGTGCAGGCTTCTTTTCTTGTCATTATTTTCTAAGAAATATGGTAAACTATTTAAGTAACATTTGCATTGTATTACTAAGTATAAGTAACCTAGAGATAATCTGAAGTGTATGGGAGGATGTATAGATCACACGCAAATTCTGAACCATTTTGTATAACGGACTTGAGCACTAGAGATTTTGGAATGCATGGTGGCGGCATTGAAATCAATCTCCTAAAGACACTGAGAGACAATTGTGCTTGTAATGCTTGCTTTATTTCCTTCTTGAAATACATATATTCTATTGTATTTTGAATATTTTCAAATATTTGCTCTCCTAAGCAATATTTGGTCATCCTTATATGCAAACAGCCATGCTTGGCTATGTTTTTCATCTATATAGGAAGGTAAAAAGTTGTTAAATCAAATGATAGGGCTTGAAACAAAACAAAACAAAATAACTCATTCTGCTTTGTGATTCCAAAGTGACATCTTGAAAAGTTGTTCTTGTAGCTTATGTGAAAATTCTCATATGCTACGGAGACATTGTTTATGTTTCTGTCTTTCTTTGAGGGCAGAGAAGGCTTTCTATCCATTTCACATTTCAGTGCCTGAGGCACTGTCTGGCACAGTAGGCCATCCAGGTCAGGAAAGTTGGATGAATGGAAGGATGGTTGGGAGCAAAAAAAAAAGGCAAATTTGTTTTCACTTTCAACACAAAGCACCTAAAGCACCTAATCTCAGCTTTGGAAGCCAGGTATTGCTCAGAAAGCAGACTGGAAAGCTGTCTATCTTTACATCCTCGTTTGTATCCTTATTTTGTAGTTATCTCAGTGGCAGTGTATGTATTCCCTCCTTTCAGTTTATGACTCAGCTTTTGCTTTATCCAAGTATATAGGTGAAAATGATGACCTGCTCTTTCTAGCCAGTGCTCAGGTGTTTTTACTTTCCTTGTTACCTTCCTTGTTAGGTGTTTGCCATCATTAGGAGAAGTCCAACCCCCAAGTCACAGATGCCTCTCACATTGAACTACAGCATTAAACACAGGAGGGGATGAAAATAAACAGTATATCCAGTTTCCTGCTAAACAGTCTCAGCTAAGCTGCACGAGTCAGAATGTTCCTCGATACCACAAGCATAAATCATTTCTGTCCCAATCAAGCCAGGCCTAGATCAGCAAGCCCCACCTATCCTGCAATAGGTGTGAGCTGCTGTAAGGTATTGTTTTGAGGTGATTGTTATATAGGATTATTGTAATTTTCCAGATGAATTGCTTTCACAGCCATAGACATCTCTCAGATATGCTTTATTTCCAAGATACCCAAATATGAAAGAATGCAGAAAACCTCAGAGGCCACATTTCTGCTTTGTCTTTTTGACTCATGAACAGAGGATATCATATAGGACTCACACATTGTAGTCGGTGAGCTTTCTGAAAGATACTAGTTCACAGGACACTCTTATCCATTGTACTTAGTGCTGTGACATATCTTATGTGCCAACATTTTAAATTTTTTATTTAAGAGAAAAAAGACAGAAAAGAAAAACAAAATGAAAAACAAAAACAATAAACCTAAAACAGTAACAGTATAGGTTTTCAAAACACGATAGGAATTTAACAATGGTTGTAACATTGCATATTGTTACCTTCAAAAGCCTTGCTTAGGGGCTGGGCATTTAGTTCAGTGGCATAAGTCCGTGCTTTGCAAGCATGTGGTTGTGAGTTTGATACTTGGTACCAAAAAAAAAAAAAAAAAAAAAAAACAGCATTGCTTAGATTACCAGATAAAGACATGCAAAATTGATCTAATCATGTGAGTATTAACTATTCTTTTTCAAGACCTAATACAGTTAGTAGTATAGTCTTTTATCTATCTTATGTACATATACAAATTTGTCTTTTTCTTTTTCCCTTCCTTCTTTCCTCCTTTCCCCTTTCCCAGTTACTTTTTCTCTTTGAGCAATTTCTTACCCTTACATAGTATTTATTGAAGATTTTAGATCATATTTGCTCTTTCAGTTCCTTACACTAGGGAGACAATATGGTATTTACACATGAGTTTGACTTTGATTTATTTCACTTAAAGAGTATGGGCTCAAGTCACATCCATTTACTTGTAAAAGCCTCAACGAAATCTTTCTTTATAGCTGAGTAGTATTCCATTGTATAAAAATATCACATTTTTAAAAAATCTATTCCTTAATTGATGGGTACTTGGGTTGTGTCCAAGATTTAAATTACAAAATGGGCTGCTATAAACATGGGTGCACATATATCACTGTGGTATGATGTTTTCAATTCTTCTGGGATGAAATTTCTTTTCTAAAGTGAAGAGTCTAGGAGTTCCATCCCATAATACTATGGTTAAATTGAAATACATGATACAAAAAAGCATTCTTAATGATAGTAAATTCATCTAAATATGCTTTCTATGAAATTTAGTATTTAAGAATATGCACATACTACATTTACGCATTTGCATAACTAGATGAAATATTTCTCACTCATGTTTCTTTTTCAAAATTATTTTCATGACTCCTAGGAATATTCTAGGTTTCACTCTAGAATATTTATTTCCTCAATTATTGGTCAAATATTGGTTATCCTTAATGGAACTGCTCCTGGCAAACAAGGCTAGTAAAAGACTATAAGATATTGTGATTCTTACAGTCTCAGCCTTGTTGTGATTTAACCTTGATACTCTGAGTAGTGTGCATTGGTCATTTAAAAAGTTCCTCTACATGTTGAATGTTATTGAAGTGTTCAAACTTAAATGACAAAATACTTAAAAATGTGAAATCTCATCTTTCATAAAATTATGCTATTTAATAATTATTAGAAATGTAAAAATTCACATATAGATTCTAAGGTCAGATAGGGGTGAAAATCTTACAGTGCAAAACACTGCTTAAAAAGAGTAAAATGTATATAGCCATGTCTAAACATACTGTTCTTTAGCTATGCTAGTATCAGGAAGGGTGCTATTGAGAAAACTCTACAGCTAGAGTTGGAGGTGCTTCTGGTATAGCTTGTGGCAAAGAGCACAAAGTACCTGTGTGGAGATCTGGAAGTGTCCCAACAGGGGTTGAACCTGGAGACTGGGTTGCAGAGGGCAGGAAGTGAGCATGAAGAGGGTAGGTTAAGAAATGGTATTTATCTTGTGGGGTGTAGTAGCAAACCTCTGAAGAGCTTTAGGCACATAGATGGCCAAGACAGTTATGACAGTGTTGTGGAGCAAGTGGAAGAAGCAGAGGAAGAAACTGACTATGGGCTTTTGTAATGGATGTGGCCAGTTCTCTGATGAAGGAAGTGGGCCAAAGGAGCCCATTCTGGCTGAAACAGAACCTCCATCAACTGTCTAAGAAACTTATTAAGAGAGAGGACCCCTTAAGAAACTGGACCTTAGCTAGTACACAGAGATGGGGCCCAACCCTAAGCAATTGGGGCTGCAAAGAGCTAGATGGGATAATCATTGTCCTCAGTCATGTCGAGAGATCCCAGAACCAGGGAAGATATCCTCACCTAGTTTGAGGTCAGACAAAAAGCTCCAGGTTGATTAACTTGCACGACGTGACCAAGGTGTTGCCTTAGCTTTACCAGAGATGAACTTAAAGGTGTGCCCGTGAGTGGGGCAAGGGAACTCTTGGTGCAACATAAGCTCAATCGGTTCTTCTTGACTTGAGATGAGAGAAGTACTTAGAGCCATGCAGGCTGCAGACTTTGAGGTCTCAGGCTAGGACAGACTCACGTGGAGGACAATGTGATTTTATCTTCTCTGTCCCTTGGTAAGGGTGAGAGGTAGGGGTTGGTATATGGTTTTGGCAATGTGCTAGAACAATCAAGAGCGATCCATACTTAAAAAAATGTCATTTCTTTTCTAAAACTTCCTCTTTTATAATTGGAAAACATTCCTCTTCTCTGTTGATTTAGTTTTTTTTTTTTATATTTTTTCCCCAAAGTTGCAATTCAGAGCTTCACAACAGACCACATTTTCCAAAAATCTCATTTGAATTCTGGTTTGTGCAAATAGTTAATTGATTTTTTAATCCAATGATTATTTTATCCAACTGTGAAATTCATGGTATAGTCTTACACCCAAAAAATTATTCCTTGGATTTTAATAATAATAATTGTAAGTGTTCTTTAAAATAAGCACAAATTTAAATGGCATATGACCTGGTCTCTTTCTTGTTAATATGTAACTAAGCTTATTTTCCCTAGCAATGTTATAATTTCAAAGAGTTTAAACATACAACACTTAAACTATTAGATATCTGTATAATTAAATTTGCACAAATTAAAATTTGTTTAGTGTTTAGGGTAGCAATCATAGTTAGGGGGAAACAGACAAATTTTATATTTACATGTTTGATTTAATTTGAAACATATCTTGGAGTTTTAAACTCAATGCCATGAAGAATATACTCCATGGAAGATCATGTGGTTGATAGGCCAAAGTAAGCCCAATTAATAACCTTTTAATTCTCCCTGTTTTTTCTGAAAACAATTTTTTGAAAACATACTTCATTATCTCATACCTCAGTTTGCTCATTCAAAAAATAAAATGATTGCACAGTGGTATTCGGAGAGCTAATTATATATCTATGAAGTAATTAAAGCAACCGTCAAAACTATTTAATAAGATGAAATATAGTTTAATTGCTTCCATTTTATTACTGACACTGTGGGGCTTTTAATTTGCCTGCTAAGATTTTCAAAGCAATGGATAAAATGCATAATTGTGATTAGATGGAAATGAGGACTGTTGTTATTAAGTTTATCCCAGAAACTTGTACTCAGGCCAACTGAGGCCTGCTTGGTGAATTGAAATAGACTGAGAATCCCTATGGTGATTTCCCATTACGTGTTTTTAGCAGTTTAAAAAGCCAAGGCAAAAATAGATGCAATCAATTGAACAAGTGAATGGTAGCCCCACTATATTGAGTCTCTCTTTTCAGTTGCTTTCCCTAATTTGCTTTTAGCAGTGTTTCATTAATCTTCCTATTTTTAACCATATATTAAAATTGCTTATCATCAAAGTAACTGACATAATTTAAAAAGTGTGGGAGATAAGATACTTCAGAGCAATGTAGAAAATTCATCTTTAAAGAGGGAGGGGAAAGCCTATTTTTCCCCTCCCTCTTTAAAGAAGGAGAAAATCAAAAGTACCATTTTAAAGAACTGAGAAGTAAGTGTGTGGATAGTAAGAGGAGACAAAAGCCTTCATTTACCCGCAGGACATTACAGTTCATTTTGGTAGAGAGCTAAAAGGTCCCAGAATGAAGACCTACAGAAACATTTCATCAGGCTACCACATGATTTGCTATGTATTCATTTAGTCTATGTATGAACCACACAAGTTCAAAGATAACTTCTAGTCAATTACTGTGTTTTTTATTGTTAAATATAAATGGAAAATCAAGCAACTTCAAATATTTTAGGAAGCCCTATTATAGGAAAGATAGAACCCAAAACAAGTAAGAGAAAAAGAAATCAGAGCAAGAAGAGGTGATACAGAGCAAGAAAGACTACTTCACAAAAATTATTAGTTACCTCAGAAAAATATATAGAAATGTCAAAACCATTCCACTTTAAAATGTCACCAAATGTGATATGTGAAGAATTAAAAGTCTTGTAAGTTAATATAAGATAATTTGAATGAAAACTATAGATGTGTTGGAAAAGAAAGTTGAGGGAAATGATTAGAATACAGATATAAAAATAAAAGGATATGAGTGTTAGGGCAGAGCTCATAAGTATTATTTGATTATTCCAATTGATATAATATCCAATGAGGAAATATTTGAGTAAATTAGAACAGAAATAGTGAGTAGGGCATTATAACTAAATACTATAAAAAATTGCTCAGTGCTATGGAGATTAAAGTATACCATCAGGTATTCAATATAATGAATGAAAAAGATTAACATCAAGGCAACATTTTCATTCTATTTTAAAAAACAAGGTCTAACGACATCACTGTGCAATCTTCCAGAATAGGAAAAGTGAGACCATAATAAATGAATTAGGTATAGAAATCTTACCAGACAGCAACAATGGAAACCAGAATTCAGTGGAAAAGGTCTTCACAGTGGTGAGTGAGAATGGTTTTCAAGCTATAATTGTGTATATATCATAACCATCATTCCAGGGAGAGGGTAGAATGGAATCATTTTTATGTTTCAAAATAATCCTCTTCCCCCCACCCTACTATATACTCAATCTACACTGGAAAAATGTGTTTCAGTAGAATACATGAGACAAAAGATGATTTGGATTCAGATCAAAATGTAAGAAAGGTAAATATGATTTGGAGAATGAGGAATAAGGGAAATTTTGGATGGTAGGTGTTTTAACGTAGAGTACAAACAATCCAGTGTAGAACAGAATGTCTGAAGAGTTCCCCAAATTATCTCTGAGACAAAAGATACTAATGAGCAGTGATCAGACAGGGTCACCCTTGAAAAAGTCAGGGGTGTGTTTTCAAAACCACTAGAGGGTATGAAAATTATTAAGAAGCTAGGCATGGTGGCACAGGCCTGTAACCTCAGCATTCAGGAGGCTGAAGCAGGAGGATTGCTGTGAGTTTGAGGCCAACCTGGACTACAAAGTAAGTTCAAGCCCTGGCTAAATTACATAGCATGACCCTGCCTCAAAAAACCAGTCTTAAGATTTAAGCAAATGTAAAATCTTCTCTAGCAAACCAGTAACAAGTAAGTATACTGACCGTGGCTCCAAGTTTCTTTTCATAGGTTTGCCATATCTCATTAAGACTGCACACTGGCCTAGGACTCTTCCATTTGACTGCTGTCCATTGCTTTTCCTCCAAGACCAGGTGTGCTTCGTGGTCATTGGTTCACCCCTTCGTGGTCACATGGCTTCCTCCCTGCTTTCTTTCACACAACCACTTTTCCGTAAGTTGTTATGTGTGTTGAATACTTGAATCCTAGCTTGGTGTCTGACCTTGAAGGGCTCAACAAGCATACCTAGCATTTGCTGTAGATTCACTTTGTTGGACAGAACTATAATAGGTATTAACTTTTCTCTTAATTACAATATGAATTACACGGTGATTTTTCACATAAAATATTCACATACAATTTTTCATACCCTACAAGATGAGTGCTGTTATTATTTTCCTTAATTTGCAGTTGGAATATTGGATGAAGCAGTTGCAAATGGCACAGTGGATGGAACCCATGTCATCTGCCTGGGGAATTCTTTCTTAAACACTGTACCAGCTGCCTTTGAAGCACTCTGCTAAGGTGTGTCTGTAAGTATGTATATGGCCTCAATGGTTAAAATTCCCAATTTAACCAATAGACCTGTATACACTTCCATTCTGATTATTATTTTTTTTAAGAAACACTGCAAGTGATGGTGTTAGTGCCAGCTGACAGTTGCTCTGGTCTGTGGAGGTGAACTCCTAGTGATCACAAGCCAACAGTGGAAGAAACTACTAAGTAGATGTAGCTCAGTGTTTCAAATAGCATTCTCCTGCCACAGTGGCCCACAAAAGGATATGCCCTAGCGCCTGGCACTTACAGATGTGATCATGTGTGCCAAAAGAATGCCATTACCTTATATGTTAAAAATATGATTAAGTTAAGGATCTAGAGAAGAGGTATTTATCATGGATTTTCTTGATGAGCTCTAAATACAGTCATTGTGTGTTTCTAAGAGCAAGGCATAGGGAATTTTGAGCCATAGACAGAGGTCAGTGTGAAAACAGATACATCAAAGAGAGACAGAGCTATAAGATGAGGAGTGACACTAATCACTTGAAGATAGAATCAGAAACTAGACTCTTCTGTATATCATTCAGAAGAAGTGTGGGTTTGATGATATCTTAACTTTGGATTTCTGAGAGAATGACTTTGTTTTTCCAAGCAATTTAAGGATGATGTAATTTGTAAAAGGTATCGCAGGAAACTAATACATAAGACATGCATAATATATTTCAATTCAACTCCAAATAAGGGTTGAGCAATTCTATAAGGACCAGGTATGGGGACTCAGGAAATACTGTTTGTTTGTTTGTTTGTTTGTTTTGAGACAGGATCTCACTATGTAGTTCAGGAAGAGGCCTCAATTGCTGCCCTAAATTCATCAGTGACCTTGGCTGGTAGGAAATGTGATTGACCAAGGCTCCCTGGGTCAGAAGTGAGTGATGAGATATAATTATGTAGAGCTCTGTGGGGACAGCACTAGGAACTAGGAGGCCAGAGAAGAGAATTTTGCAATAGTCTTGCAAAAGAGAAGAGGGAATGAGCCAAGGCTGTGGAATAAGACTCAGGGTAGGAGACTTTGGTCAGACGTGGGTGGTAAGGATGACAAAGAAGTCATTCTGGACTTGAGTAGAGGGAGAGAGAGGCAGAGAGAAAAGACAATGCAAATACTGGAAATGAAAGCATACTTGAAGAAATGTACACACTTCCCTATAGCATTTTGGGCTGAATAAGAGATTTTGGATGCAGTTTATCAGCTCAGTGACCTTGACCCCTGTACTTCACTCAACCTCAGCCTTCGTGGGGAGCAAATGAAGTGCCATGCTATTTATTTCCTAAAGATGATATCAAGATGCAAACAGATAATGTTAGTGAAAGCACTTTCTAAAGATTAAAAAGAAAAACTATATGCAGGTAAGGTAACTTTGATGGCTCCCATCTGGAGAATGACTGCTTCCTGAATACATAGATGGTTGATATCACTCAGGTCCGGAATCCTGAAACGCAGCAGGGTTGCAAGTACAGCTTTGGGAGTCCATGGCAGTCAGATGAGAGCAAAGCAGTAATCTGAAGAGGAGAGAAAAGGGATAGTGCAACACTTCTAGGAAACTCCAGGTTCTGGGGTTCAATCAGAAAATGGAAGGAAATGAATGCTGTAAAATGTGGGAAAAGTATCAAAAGACTACAGGAAAGATCTTCAAGAAGGGATCAGATGATCACTCAGTCTCTACATATTTCTGTTAATAGTAACAAGTACTGCAGGTCTAGTGGAAAGTGGACAATTTCAATTCATGATAGCATGTAAGAAGTCACTGGAATCCATGTGTTTGTTTCAGAAGCTATGAACTGAGGTTGGTTTTTAGGGCAGTTTGGTATCAGTTGTAGGGTTATGCTGAACACTCACCTAACCCATGCCGAAGAGCTATTTTTCACTTGAGATGAAATTTATACAATATAAAATTAACCATTAAAATGTACAATTCATTTTCCTGTACCTCCACAATATTATGCAACAAACACTGGAGTCCAGTTCCAAAACACTTCATCACCCAATAGCAACCTTGTCCTCATCAGGGGGTCACGCCCATCCTTCTCTGATCCTAGTACCTGGAAACTCCCAGTTGTTTTCTGTCTCTAAAATTGTACACAGACATTGATTCCAAAGGGTTCAGAGCAGTAGCCAAACAGGTGCTTATATGTGAATAAAGTTTCAGCCTTGCATGGGCAACTTTGGACAAGGCTAAGTTCAGAGCCAGTTAAATTTAGAAAATTCAACCTGTGACGATAAAGCCATAGAGGCCACACTGGAATGAAGATGGGTTTTGATTTTTTGCTTTAATTTAATTCAAACTGCTGTCAGTTCCAAAAGCACAATCAAAGGACAATGATGGTTTCTACAAATTAGTGGAATGAATGGGAACAGTGGGTCCTGGCTTCAGCACATAATCTAAATTTCATTGTTTTTAGGGTGGTTTTTTCAAAACTGTTTTATAATCGGGGAAATTTTGCCCTTAAGTGAATACTATTTGTAAATAATCCTCTCTAATTGAAGGCTTAAAATGTCTGGGCAAAACCAAAAATGACTCCCTACCCGAGGTTTAGTAACAGTTTAGGTATTCAAACAGGAGCAGCTGAGGAGTCCTGCTGGGGTTTGATCTTAGTAAACCTGCTATTACTCATCTTCCCAGCTAGACTTTCCCTGGGTAAAGCAAAGGGTAACCAAAGTGCATTAATTGCTCATGGATGACTCAAGATAAACAAAAACCTTATAACTTATAATCTCTCTTTCAAATAGTGTGTTTTGCAGATAGAAAAGTCCCTCTTTGGTGGGGAATTGCAATTTGAGCATCAGGTTTTCTCCAAGTTCTATTGCACATGTCAAGCTTTTGAAAATGGCACATAAAAAGGCTTTATAAATTTAGTGGAATATTATGAAATACTAATTTTACAGGTGCATACGAGAAAAGTGCAGTTCCAAGGATCAGAATGCCACTAACCATAATGTACTCCGTATGCAGGGGCTGTTAATTTCATATTAAACCAATAAAACATTTACCAGTGCCAGCAAAGGTTTTGGTTGTTGACAGCTAGCTAGGTGTCCCACAGTCATGCTGTCTTTCTGTGTGCAGGCCAATTTTACACAGCTGCTTTCTCCTGGAAATCATGGCTCATTTGAAGCCTTCACAAGTATGACAAATAGCTTCTGTAAGCCTTAGCGATGGTGGGGAAGCTTGGAAATATTTAGCAGCACTTATTAGCTTCAATATGAAACAAGATTTCACTTTGTTCAACTACAGCCTCCGACTATGTAGAGGTCTGGTTATTGTAGGAAGTGCAAGCTGTTCAGGTGTGTGCATCTCTTGCAGGGCACTGCATAAAATGATCGCCCACAGGTCAATGCTAAGTTCACACTGCATAAAAGTTCCAATATTGATTAATAAAATAGGAAAAGGTAAACTGAAGTCTTTCCTTTTCTACTCAGTTATCCGGAAATACTGCCCACTAGTTGTCATTGTAAGGATGTAAAATAGGGCATTTTATATAGGACAGAGAATGTCAAATATAAGCAGTTATTGGGAAGAGATAGGAAAATGATATATGAGAACTAGATGTTCCTTAAAATTACAAAAAAAAAATAGAATGCTTGAGTTATGCAAAGTGTACCAGAGTTGAAGTAGTCAGGACAGTCTACACAGCTGCAAGAATTTGGAGGGACAAAGGAAGAGCACGTGACACAGGTGTCTGACAGCATGGAGGACTGGAGTGGAGGTCTTCATGCACACCGGATGACCTATTTTGACAAAAATGGGACCCATATGATGTGAAGAGTTCCTAAGAAGACCACATAGGCAGGCAGAAGTTTCGGTAGATTGAACTGTCTCATTACAGAGGTTCTGGAGCTCCAGGATAGGATTACAATTTTTATTTTTTCTCTCTGCCTTGTAGGAAGTAGGTGTGTACATGTGATGAAGGCTTTGGGAACGTGATTGTGTCTTAAGAAAGTTTTGGGAAATTCCATTGTAGTACTTCTTGAATTAATCAACACAGAGAAAATTGAGAAATGCAGTGTGGTCAGAAGATTAAGTAATGATATACCTGTACTGGGTTGGAATTGGCAGTGATAAAAAGACATGAAATGTTTTGAAGAGTCATTTGAAAAAGAGAAACATTCTGAAGGAAGTATTTATAGGACCTGAGAACTCACTGGGTGTAGAGAGTGACGTGTGGGCAGGTCCAGGCAGATTCAGGGACTTTGAGCTTAAGCAATTTGAAGAACAAAATAAGAACAGCTGAAGACAGAACTGACATAGAGGAGGAAAAGGTGAGAGAAACCTATGTTTGGATTCCCAGTAGGCTTTGGGGAAAGCATGGAACAAAACTTAAAAGAGAAATAGATTTGGGTGTCATCACCCACAAAGAGGTGTTTGATGAAATTATGGAAGTTTGGGAAGGGAGAGAAAGAAGGAAGGAGAGGGAGAAGGGGAGAGGAAAGGGGAGGAGAGAGACAGAGAGAAAGGGAAGAGAGAGAGAGAGAGAGAGAGAGAGAGGAGAGAGAGATATCTTTCTTTTGGTTTGCAAATGTTAGGCACAGACCGGGAGCTATCAGAAAATTGAATCTTTTGTTTCAAAGCATCTAGTCAATAAAAATGACTGTGCTGAGGGTTGAGAAAAAGCCATCGAATTTCCTAAGTACCCATGAACCACTGTTGCTTGGGTGGTGGAGAAAGAAAGCAGTTTCCAGAGTCTAAGGAATCAGTGGCCTCTTGGAACATGAAGCTATTTGTATAGACCCTACTTTTAAGGAAATGAAAGTCTAAACAGAGAAATGAAATAAATATGGATTAACAGCATAAAGG
>PVJX010005705.1:0-83227 GCA_004027295.1 Dolichotis patagonum | reverse complement strand
ATGGCTTTATACTATTGTGTTATGTTTGATATTATTGTAATTGAAACTATGCTCAACTATAGCAGAGTAAGAGATATGGCGTTAGATACTGTTGATGTCCAGTTGACTTAATGTAAAGTACTGTGTTGCCTATGTTGTCCTCTTCTGATCTGCTCTGTACTGCCCCCTTTTGTTTTATTCTCTTTTAAATAAAAAAAGTTAAAAAAGAAGATAAGAGCTGAAATTTATATTTCATGAATAATTTTAGTGTGCAAATCATTTATAAAAAATAGTCAGGCTTTTTCATATGGCTCATGGTATAAGTAGTATTATCCTCCCATACTCATTTATTTGGAAATGTGTGCTATCCAGGGAACCTATGTCATGTTCACTCATCTTCCCCTTTTTGAAATCCAAGACTCCTTCAACCCATCCATGCTACTGAGTCTTGGCCCAGCTCAGAATGGATGAGAAGCCGGCATAACAGTGCACCTGGAAACAGCAGCATACTGTCAGATGACTCCTTCCTTGGAAAAAGTAGTTTTCTGTGTGGACTCAGCTAGACTTCCTCAGAGATACGCTTAAGCTCCTCTGAGCCTGATCCTTGCCTCTTGGCCAGTGCTTGGCAGATTCAGTGCCCACGCTTTCAACTGTGACGAGTTAAACCTTCGCCATTTGTTTGCTGAGTGATCTTTAACAAGTTGTTTAACATCTCTTAACCTCAGTTTCCTTATCATAGTATTACCTGCCTAATATCAATATATCGTAAAAAGATTGTAAAAGAGATTCACGTAAAGTACTTAGTAGAAGTACCTGATGTGGAGTAAGGCTCGATCTATGCTGTATTAATGGCATAGTTGTTTGCTGCCCCATGTGTGCCTTTTGATAAACTTGGAGCTTTTGCTGCATGCGTCCTTATACCTTCTGTGCCTGGTTGAGTGCCTGGCAGAAACAGGTGTTGAGTAAGTAACTGCTAAGTTTGTGTCTAGTTGATGCCTGTGAGAATATCAGCTGACATAACCAAAGTGATGGCTGGTAAAGACTTAGGATCTAACCTTTCATAACAGTGTTACCCCTGTCTACAAGTACCTACAAAACCCAGAACTCTGCAGGGAAGGCTGTGATCCCTCCCAGATGCCTGCACAGAACAGGCGGCTGCCTGTCAAGCTTGGTACAGAAGTCCATTCTATAAAATTTATTTGCTTGAGAGACCTTGGGGTCATTCATGTACCTCTGGTATTTTACAAACAAGGAAACTGAGGCCAGAGCGACAATCAGAATTCCTGAGCTCTGACTGCTAACCTGCCAGTCTTCACTCCAGATGCCCGCACCTGGGGTGTGAGGGAATTTCAGAAGTTAGTCCTTCTGTAGGAAAACTAGGGAAAGCAGAAGAAAACATTACTGGAAGAAGTCTAGGCTTATTAAACTACCTTTCTAAATCACAATCTAACAAGAGTGCTTCAAGCTAAATAAAGGAAGCTCCAAATACTCCTTTTCACTGGAGAATATAATTTTGCTTTAGCCACAATTTAAATTGATTTAGTTCTGAGCACCAGCACTTGAAGTGTGGAACATATTCTATTTTCACCATGATACTTGTTTTGACAGTGATGCATTTCAGTTGACATAGTTGAAATACTTGTGCAATAAATCTCTGCCTGAAAATTAATCATGTTTATAATATTCTGAGAATTAATAACACCCATTGCTCAAATCATTAACTTAAAAAAGGAGCTTCCGAAATCTGTTCTCAGCAGTAAGGGACCACAAATAAATGAATGTTTGATAAAATAATCCAAGTAGCAGTTTAACAAGCGTAAACCGGAATGTGGCTGCAACAACACAGAACTATTGTTTAAGGGTTGGCAGAGGCTGATGAGGTTCTTATTTCAGTTATGAAGCAGGCATCCACATGCATAATGAACTGCTCTCTGAATTATTAATGTGTTGCTTATTTAGCCTCATCTGTCTAGAAGATAATGTATCCTAACTCTAATGAGTGATTGGTTTTGTGCATAATTACAGTAGCAGCAGTAGTAGGGAAATGTGTGCCTTCAAAGAAAGAGTTCTAAAAATAAAGTCATCACATAAACTCTGTTGTTGCATTCTATCAAAATCAAACCCTAAGCATTTGAGAATTCATAATAAATTACAGGAGACAGCATCATTATTAACATCATAATTTAACACAAAAGGTTTTACTTAATCATTCATTACAGATCATGTGCTGTTAAAATGTGTATAAATGACTTGAGTTGTTTTAAGATGTTAGTGAAGATGTTTCCCTTTGGTCATTCACCTGTGATTCACAAGGTTCAGGAAAAGAGGGAAGGGGTGAAAACTGATAGCAAAGGATAACAGTTTATACCACTTCTGTGAGTACGTAAATTAAAAGTTTTTAAAAGGCTATTTCTTTTTTATTTCTAAAACACGCATGTCTGGGCATTTCTCAGACCTTGTTTACACCATCAGGTGGCTGTTTGTGGAGGAGACTGGAACAAAGGCCCATTCACTTGTTCTAACCGGGTCTAAATAGCCTGTTAGATACCTGTTTTTGACGAGGAACAATTCTGAGTTCTGAGTCCGAAAGTTTTCTGCTTTCCCCTCACAGCACATTACTAAAGGGATAGACACATTTTATAGACATTAGTCTGAGTGCGCTATCGGTATCATAGCAGTTTCATCTGTGCGCTTCCTTTCTCTCTTGTCTTCAAAGGGGCTGTCAACTGTCTGATCATAAACCTGACAGCATCATAGCCTGTTCACACTTGTTCAGGAGGCTTCAATTTGGTTGTGAATTGCGTTGTGTGTACATCTGTACATGCTCCTTTTTGAAAAGAGCCTGTCATGTGAGTACACACTCAAGGGGGCATCTACACACAAGCACAGCCGCACCAGTGTCAGGACATCTATCTCTAAAACCAAGCACTTTGAGTTTGTCTCCACAGAAACCACGCAGAGCTTTTATGCAGTGATTGCAGAGACATTTGAAGTTCCAAAAATCATAATGCATCTCTCTTGTATGTAGGCAGTTCCTGAAAGTGTTTAACTCCCTTGATCACAGGAGAGTTCCTGTATGTGGCCTGTAGCTAGGAATGAAATCTATAGGCAAGATGGGAAAAAAGGGGGAGTGCTTTTAATTCAAAGTACAACTTCTGCTTACGGCTTTCTGAAGCTACCCACTTAAACGCAGCAAATTGTCTTTGGAAGGCTTGTGTTAAATACTAACTTGTCTTCTAGCTTCCTTTTAGAAATAAAGTTTCTGGCGTGAAGTTAGGCTTGCCAGTCAGAAGGTCTTGAGTTTTAATGCTTTCTTTCCTCCTATCATTGCACTTAGCATCCTGCAGGTGTCTGGTGAAAATGGAGGCTACAGATGGGGTTGGACATGGCAGATTTTTAGCAAGATCCTAGGGTCTAATTAAAGAAAAACTATTTGTCCAGATGTACCTGTCTCCCTGTCTGTCTATCTGCCTGTCTCTCTCTCTCTCTCTCTTTCTCTCTCTCTCTCTCAGATACTGGGGTTTATATCCACGAGCCTTATACCACTGATCTACATCCCAGCTCATTTTTATTTTTTATTTTGACAGGGTCTCACTAAGTTGGTAAATGTCTAGCCTGGCTCACACCTGCAGTCTTTCCGCCTCACCCTCCCAGAATGATGAGATTACTAGCTTGCTTATCTTCTTAATAAGCAGAGACTGAAGGATTCCCATGAGCAAGGGCCTGGCTGGTTCCTCACAGGTCAACTAGATTGAAGGGGAGGAGATGGAGAAGAAGCAGGAGACTGCTTGAGCACCTACTCCATGGGACACCCTCTCTAGGGTGACTGGAGAACCCGGGCAGTCAATCAGGGTTCTTTAAATTCATAGGCATCTCCTAGACCTGAGGAGGCTCAGCAGAGAGTCAGGAGACACTGCTCCGAAAGAGTCTCCCTGGGATACCTGTGGGGGGTCCTGTTAACTACTGGAGTTCCCCTTTTATCTGTTCAGTGTATTAGGATTTCAAATAGAGCTTCATTTACAAAAGGGCACGAGGCCCATTATTGATAAGGCAGAAGCATCCCTTTGGCAGCTATTAGGGCAGCTGTCGTGGCTAACAAGCCCCAGTCTACTCTTTTTTTTTGGGGGGGGGACTGGGGATTGAACTCATGACCTCACGCTTGCCAGATAGGCACTTAAGCCACTGAGCTAAATCCCCAGCCCCCCAGTCTACTCTTACACCCAGGGCTATCAAGTCCTTTTGACCATTGTTCTTTTTCTCCTTGATCAGCTTAGCTTGTTCCATCAAGAACTGACTCTTCCTGTAGAGAACTACCCATTGTTACCCACGGTGCTGAGCTTGGTTAAAGCGCTGTAGCTGTGGGGCTGGTCTCAGCTATCTTCATGATGGGGCCAGTGTTGAGAGGGGAAGAGGCAGATCATGAGGGCTTTTGTTATCCAAGCTGGGAAGTTGGGATTTTTCTGCAAGTCATTAAAAAATCCTAAGTAGGATAGCAATGTGCTTAGATTTGGTTTTCCCCTTGCTGCCTTGATTAGAGAGTGTGTCTAGACTAAGAGGAGAAATGAGAGGCAGGGAATCTTAAGCAGCTGTTGTAACTTTAGTATGAGACAATGAAAGCAGAAGTGAGGGCAGTTCTTCATGGCGGGACAGGAGGGCTCTGAGTTGATGCGTTTCACCATGTCTGGTTGCAGGGTGCATGTGGAGCTAGGGGTGCCTTAGCCAGTCTCCAGCTGATCCACCAAGAGGAAGTACAGAGGCAGGAGTGATGGTAGTGCCATTCTGAATAGCCTGATGCTCAGGACTGTAAGCAAAGAAGTTCTGTAGAATATTAGATTTAGGAGTTCTGAAGCTCAAAAAAGAAGTTGGGTGTAAATATGGAGTTTGTCTAAAAAAGCTGGTCACTGAAGCAGCAGATATCCAGGGAAACCAGCAGAGGACCGAGAGGTTCCCCCAAACGGAAGCCGTAATTCCCAGTCCCACAACTGCTTCCTCTTTCTAGATGCCCTCTCCCCTCCCCTCTGACCAAGACATTCACATCTCAGAGCAGCGCTATGCCTGGTTTGTTCTTTCCCCAAACTCAAGGAGCCTGACACGCAGACAGAGCTCTGAGTGTCGCCCAACATGAGAACGCTCACACATTATCTGCTGCTTACCGGCAGTGGCAGGACGCTGTGGCGCTTCGCTTTTGTTTCTTTCTTTGGAACAAAGCGGGGCACTTCAAGGGTGCTCAAACCACAATCCAGATGGCCATTTGTCAGGTAGAGGGTGAGCTGAGTCAGAGCCAGCTGGTCACTATAGGAGAGGTTGAGGCCCGTCGCCCATACCTGATTCAAATGAGGCAGACAAGTGAGGGTGACATCAGGAAATGAGAAAAAAGCCTCCTCCAACCCTAGCAGACTAAATCACAATGCAGGCCAAATCAGACCAGTGACCATGGAGCCTAAGGGAATAGGTGTTTTCACTACATCATTCAGCTGAGGGATAGAGGCTGATTCTAATCAGAAGATTTGAGGTTATATGAGAAATTAGAGAAATGAAAATACTGAGCCAGGACATTCTAACAGAGATGACTAGTCCTGAAAAGCTCATGTTGACTTTGACTTTTCAGCGAATGGGTTGCCATTTTACAGATAGTACAGTGTTTTTCTACTGAGGAAATGAGACATGATAGAAGCTTCAGAGGATGGGAACAAAGGGGAAGAAAAGGGTAAAGAGTGACTAAGTATGAGATGGGAGGAGTGAGAAGTATGGGACAAGGGTAGTTTGTCTTGATTTTGCAAAAGCAGTGTTGGTCTTTCTGGTATGAAACTTAAGGGAAAGCGATAGTTGGCCCGTAAGGCATAGCTGTCGCACCATTTAACAAGGTGAATATCATTGTACCACCCCCAAAACAATGTCATGTACTCTCGACTGGTAATGGATGATAACATTATCTTAGAGGTGTCACAAGATTATTAGAATACTATAATGCAATGAAAGCACTTTGAAAAATAGACTTGTTGGTTATAAATTACTCTCAACTGTTAGGTAACGTGGGTAATGTCTATTCCATTCAAAGGATTTACTCTCTTAAACTGGTCAACGATAAGCATAGGTCATCTGCTACTTCTTCCTTTTCCTAAGACAGATCAACTTTAAATTTCCACCCTCACACTGAATGCACAGGCATCCTACGGTCATCCTCAGTTCAGTCCTGAAGGTGTGTATTCACTGTGCTAATCACTGGAGAGTCCAAGGGGACAGGCAAGAGTCGCGCCATGAAGAAGGTGAAAACAGAAACATATTCAATTAACTATATACAGTGTAATATGTAATGTAATAATGGGATGGGACAAAGTGCTACTGCAGCAGAAAGAAAAGACAGGCTGTGCTTCCAGTGAAGTCAGGGCTGCTTTCCAGAGGTGCCAGCTGAGTTTAAACGAGCAACAAAACCATGACTGGCCATCATGCATCAAGTACCTACGGTGTACCAGGTGCTTTACAAACATCTTGGATCTTTTTAACAACCTAAAAAAACAATACTCCATGGTACAGGTAAAGAAACAAGTCCTGGAGCTTGACCAAGTCCATGTAGGAAGTGGTGGCACTGGGATTCGATTCCAGTTCTGGTTGGCTCTAAGTTCGCCCTCCTTAACATCCTGTATGGGAAGAGACAGCACTGATCGTGTACTAATTCTCCAGACAAATTAAAAGCTAAAGTTGAAGAGGATCAGACTGTCTTCTTGTCCCATAGAATCCATGCCACAGAAATGTCTTGTGGAAAAACATGAAGATTGTATTTCTGGAGTATGTGGTAATTAGCAGTAATGCATTTTCACTGTAGGAAGTTGGAAACTAACACATTTTCATGAAGACGATTAAATATTTTTTTCCTTTTAGAAGGCCTAGTGCCCCACTTGCCAACTCTGTATGTTAAAATACATAATACATCTGCCTTAGAGTGGACCTCTCTCAAACAAATCTAGCAGTGAGTGACTTGAGTAAGCATTGAATGTAAATGGCATCATTATAAGGATATTAAGGGGTCAAGCTGTCAAGGCCCCTTGCTAAACTGAAGCTAATTTCAGGAGTCATATTCACACAGTAATGCCCTTTTATAATAGCAAATAAATCACATTTACAACAATTGTTAAAAACTAACTGCCAAGTATCTGTTGCAGTTGTAAATATCCTATTTGTCAACTTAAATATTTCCTTCTCCATGGCACCAAATGTAAATCAGATGGGGACAGCCACTGGTGTTCGGAGAAAGTGAGCTTGCTATTCTTGCATGTCAAGCACTTGCACCCCTTTGAGCTTTTTTTGGGGGGGTACCGGGGATCAAACTCACGACCTCATGCTTGCCAGGCAGGAACTTATACCACTGAGCTAAATCCCTGGCACACCCAGCCTTGAGTTTCTATTTTGATGTCTTAGTGTTCTTGATCAAAGCGAAACATAGAACAAGCATTATTAATGTGTGTATTGATACTATTAATGCTTTGGTGATAAGGTTTTAATAGGAAGGCAGCACAGAATAGGGGAAAGACTAAGAACCAAGGACTCCGCCTATATCTTTTTATGGCCTCACAGCAGTTAAAACTTAAGTTCCTGAGGTTCTGTCCATGTGAGTATTCTCAGGTATCACAAGAGCAAATGGTTACACCTACTACCTGGATATTTTTGAGGAAAAAAAAATAACTATATAAATTGTAAGTTATAACATTAATATAAATGTTTATGATTACTAAAAATTCTCTTTAAGAGGAATAGATTCTTAAGAGGTACATTATTTTTGGTTATCTGCATAGCTAGTAGATCGTACTATTATATAAATGTTTTGCCAACCTGTAACTGCTGGTTCAACCTCACAATTCAGTGTAGTGGGTGGCTGGGTTTGGGCAAGGTCACTGTTACTCTAGTTTCACTTTACTGATGAGGATACTGAGATCACAAAGCAGTTTCAAGATTCAGTTGAGATCACAGAGCACAGACCGGAGCTCAAGATTTGCTGGAGGTGAAGTACTTTTGTCTCCCCAGGCTGCCCCAGCTCCTTGGTTCACAAAGGGGATGGTAGAACAAATTTCCTTAAGCCTTTTTCTCAACAGCAGGCTCGTCTGATTTGCTTGGAAAATTGTTCTTTCCTCCATCTGGTTTTTCCACCCAAGGCATGCTTGTTTCATGTCCAGGGGTTCTGATCTCCCCCTGTCGACTGTCAGCCATTTAGGGGGTGCTGTGGAGTCTTTGTCTTCCTGCAGAACCTGGTGTTTGTGGTAGGGCTGGCAAAGCAGTGCCCGTTCACAGTTTCAGGGTTGCACTGTGAACTCCTCACAGCTGAGAAGCAGGGTGTGTGTGCGTGCGTGCGTGTGTGTTCTCCTGAGGAGGCTGCAGTCAGATTTAAATGAAGCAATTACTCCCTGAGCTCCTCCTCTGTACCAGCTCCAAGCTTTTATTCACCTCTCATTTGATCTTGTTTTTGATTTTAGACTTTAATGTTCATTTTAGGAACTCATCTCTCTGCAAGGGATACCCCATCACAATTTAGATAAGCGATGGCAGTAGCCTCAGGGCAGGATGAGCAGTGACTGAGGCAAGTGGATGGGTTTTTTGAGTAATTAGGCGGTGGCTTTGGCATGGCTTGCTTACAGTGACTTAGAATGACCAGCCTGATGGGTTAACTGACTAGATGTAAGGACGAGGGAAAGACATTACTGAAGATAGAGCTGGAAAGACTGTTAAAAAACACCTAATTCAATCAGTTCATTTTATAAATGGAGCAACTCTGGCATGGAAAGTGAAGTGGTTTGTTCTGGGTACAGACCAGGTTCAGAGGTGCATGGCAAAAACCTAAGGTGTCTCGACTCTCACTCAGAAATAATTTGTTAAAAAAAAAATCATTTGTTGATTATTGTATGACTGATAATACAGAGGCACTTTGTTAAAAATGGCTAAAGTAGAAAAAATGGCTAAAGTGATAGACTTATAGCAAAGCCTTAAGAGCATAAACAACACAGAAATAACAAAATACTCATTCAACACACAGCGACACAAAAATACTCATTCAGCATTATTTGTAATATTAAAAAACTACAGAAGTCCAACATTTGGGCATTGATTAAGAAGCTTATGACACACCGGAGTGATGGGATAGTCTGTGATATTATCGTGAGAGATGATGTGGTTGTGAATAACTTAAGAAGCACAAAACAGGATAAAAACATGACTTTAGCTGTGCAAAAACAATATACATAGAAGACTAGATGAGAATGTAACAAAATGTTAACCACAAGTGGGAGCTTAGCAGACTGATAACTGCCATTACAGACAGACTGTCATGCATCTTCTGGATCCGTACTAGCTAATATGCCAGCCACGAGCCACGCGTGGCCACTGAGCCTTCAAACGTGGCTGAGCCAAACGGAGATGTGCTCTTGATGTAGAACATAGCAGATTTCCAAGGTGGAGGATGTGAAAAACAGTGTAAAATATCTCATCAATAACCTTTCATACCAAAAAAAGGCTAAAACATAATACTTTGGTTATGTTGGGTTAAGTAAAAATATTATTTTCATCTACCTTCTGTTAACTTTGAAAAATGACGCTACTAGAAAATTAAGTCATGCATGTGACTTGACTTCTAGTCTCACTGGACTGGTTGCAGAGAAACCCATTGCAACTTGAGCAAAAGGGTAGGACCAGGGTGGGTAGATAGGGGTGAGGTGCTGCCCATGTCCTAGCTCTCCTGTGGCCTACTATGAGCAGTACTCATTACACCTGCATTTAGAGACCTAGTAGACAGGAGGAGAGCCCGGCCAGAATGGTTCGGTTCCCAGGTTCTTTGGGATGACACGGTAGTAGCATTGTCTTGGGTGGGAAAGGGTGGGAGAGAGCCCTGGAATGGAGCCCCCTTTGCGTTAGGTGTTCAGGCAGGTGGAGGCCACCTGGTCACCCCTGCTGCTTCTCCTCTTTCCAGTGACAGGTAGGATGGATGGGTAGCACAGCATGAAGACGTGGGCAGATGTGCTTGGCACCTACATTTTGAGACTGTCTCAAAGCGCAAGTAAAGTTCCGTAGCAAAGGATTTGGTCTTGCCTCTCACCAACCTTCTCTTAAGGACATCCAGGTAGATATGACCCTGAGGGACTGATTTATAGATCAGTGATATTCAATGAAGAGTTAGACTTTCAGAACTGTAAGAGTTCATAGATGTTTTGCAGACTAATTTCAAGTTTTTCTCTCTCTTTGTAAGATGAAGCACTCGAGCCTCCAGACAGAGTAAGTGTCTTGTTAAAGGGCTGAGGCATATATATGTGAACCACAGCAGGTCACCTCCCTAAGCTCCATTTTCCTTGGCTAGTCACTGGGGATAATAGTCCTGGTGGACTCCATTGCCTCCACATGTGTCTATGAGAGTAACAGGACAATTGTGAAGATTTGCTACTTTCTTGGAAAAAAAAATTTAAAAGACTTACTCTCTACCTAAGCCAATTCTGAGAGATGCAGCACTGAGAATTATTCACCCACCACAGAGGTGGTATCCAGTGGACCTCTTGATTCTCTCAATGGGATCCTAGAGCAGTGGGTAAGCTGTGGGAGCCAGTTTGTATGCCTAGCTCCATACAGAGAGCATGCTCTCCTGATCAGTTCCTAAGACCTCTGTTTTTCCCACCTGATCACTGAAATGCCAGGCAGCACTGAGCTCTCCACTGTGGTACACACACGCAATGCGCAATCTTAAACAAATGGGTATGCTGCACTGTAAGAATTTTCAGTTAGTGAAATATTAACATGACTATGATAGTAAGAGTTGTCTGCATTGTGTTAAAAAAAATCAGAGGGACTTGGGATTTAGCTTAGTGGCACAAGTGCCTACCTGGCAAGCAAGAGCTCGTGAGTTTGATTCCTGGTTGAAAAAAAAAAAAATTAGCAGGCGGAGGTGACAGCAGCTTCTTGGCCTGTTGCCACCTAGTGGCAACTTCTGGGATAGCTCAGGCTTGTAAAGGGAAAGGAGGGCCCTTGCCTTTGTATGGGGCAGTCCCTCTGTCAATATTGACGCCTCCGGTATTCCCTCTGTTTCTATTAGTACTGTTTATTCTTTTGGGAATGACTTACATCATTGCTCCACATGGCCATCTCTGAGTAACTGGAACATCCAATTTCTGGACTAGCTGCCCTGGACACTGCCTAATACTGATTTTTTGAAATCTGCAAGGTCAAAGGCAGCAAAAAGCAACACAACACAATACAACCTTACACAACAACAATGAAATCCCAGGGCCCTGCCCGTTCACACTCAGAGGCAGGTAGTATAGCATGCATCAGTGACATTTTTCAAAGGCCTTCAAAATGTTTTGATTAAAAAAATGTAACTGCTATTTTTGTGATCACCCCTCTGTTATTTTTAAGACTGATGTCCTATCTTATAATATTTATATTCCTAGGGCATGGACTTATATACCTACTTTTTTTCTCTAAGTATTTCCTTGTTTCTCAATTATGAAATTTTGGAAGGACGCTTTCTTATTTTTGACATTAAACACTAAACTCTAATAAGCATGAAAACCCAATTTTTATAACCATTAGGTTTCTAGAACTAATAATTGTATACACTGCTTCCATAGCAATCCAAGACTTGTAATCCCATACTGTGTGTAGTTCTTCTTTGATTTTCATGCTGTAAACATCGGGCTGGTGAATGACTTGCTTCACTGAGAAGTGCTCCTTTAGTGCTACTGCAAATGATCTCTAAAAGGCTTTGTCGATTTTCAAAGCAGAAGGGCTCTTATTCAAGAGCTTCCAGCGGAAAGGGTCCCTGGGCACAGTCCTTGTGAGATGTGGAGGACTCTTTCAGCAAAGTGGAGACCTCTCACGGTGAGGATGAGCACATAACCCCAGCCCCATATATGCAATGACTTGCTAGCAGAATTTTCTTTCTTTTCTTTTCTAGTTTCCTTGAAAGTCCAATAAACCAGACTCTTTTTTTAGAGAATAACCTTAGTTGCAGAATATGTAGTTCAGAAGCCGGTATTATAAGGCTGTATGACCTTGGAGCTAGTCTCACCAGCCTCTTTAGATCCTACAAATAAGGCTTCACATCTTCATGCAAAAACTTGTATATGAATGTTCATTGAGACATCACTCTTAACAGTCAAAAAGGGGAAGTGACCTAAATATCCATCAATGGATACATAAACAAAACCTGATACAGCCATATGATGGAATATTGTTTAGCCATAAAAGCAATGATTGACACAACTGATATATGCTACAGCATCACTGAATGATGAAAATATTGTAAATGGAAGAAGAGTCACAGAAGACCACCTATTTGGTCTATATGAAATGTTCAAAATAGAGAAATTCACAGGAGACACAAAATGGTTCTCAGTGACTGAGGGGAAAGAGATATGGTGAGTGACTTCTAATGGGTACATTTCTTTTTGGAATAAGGGAAATTTTGTAAAAGTAGATAATTATGGTTACACAAGTCTGAATATACCAAAAACTACTCAAGTGTGAATTTTCAGAAGTTATTATACAACATACAGTATCTCAGTAAAGCTAGCCCCACTCCTTGCAACCTGGGATCAATATCTACACAATTTTTTGGTTCAATATTTAAATCTAGTTGAGTGTGTACATAATAACTGACCACAGAGGCCTGTAATAAACCACCTCCAAAACTGCCTTCTGAATTTATACTAGACCTTCATTCAGATCTGTAAAAAGCTTGTTATGTATTGCTAACAAATCTCTACCACATGCACTAGAGCAAACTAATACCCAGTGTATGGGTCAATACATGCGACTTAATAAGCAGTCATGAGTTGGAAGTATAATACATTAGCATAATGTGATATGCATAATCTCCAAAGACTCAGTGAGCTCTAGGGATGCAGTTATGTTTCTGGAAGGCAGTTTTCAACTCTACATACTTCCCACTATCGGCTTCATTATGTGTCAGTTCCCAGATGGAGGGGGCCGGGCATGGTGAAATCCAGACAGGCAGGCCTGGCGAGGCTGGTGGGCACATGGTAAAGGCAAGTTGGACTCTTGCATCTCCCTTTCCCCTTTTTGTTCATTCCAGCAGCTCCCAGCCCCACAGCCTGTGTTCCATGGCATGGACCTTCCCCAAGGCTGCCTGCCTTCCGTAGGGGCCCTGCCTGGTCCCCACCAAGTTAATACAATAATCTCATCGGTCCTCACTAATTTGGTGATGGTAGCGGGTAGAGTCTACTGTCATAATAGAGCTTTTTGGGATGAATCTGGATTCCACAATGTCTCCCTTGTTGCCTGTGGACTGTGGCGTTTGATTCCACACCCTATGGAACCAATATGTCATCATCTGGACAGCAGTGATACTCTAGAAGCTGCTGAGTTGGCAGATGGCAGGAGGGAGACCTGGAGAGGGGAGGGGAAATGAGTACGTACTTGGGGTCTGTGAAGCGCGAGGCATCTCGGTCAGTATTTCTCACGTCATCCTCACAAGAACCCTGTGAGGGGCACTGGCATCGTCATCTTGCAGAAGTGACGATGGAGGCACAAAGAATCTAAGAAATGTTCTCTGGCTGCCAGCTAAGAGGCAGGGCCAGGATGAATGTCCGGGTTTTCCTGTCATGCTGGACCCTGACGAAGGCGCTTTGGTGGAATGTGAGAGTCCACCATGGTTCTGGTGGTCACACTGGCAATCTGCACCGGTTACTAATGGTTCTGGAGCTGGGCAGGCCACTGGCTTACCGTGGGACTTTGGGCAAGCTTACCCCAGGGCTGCCTTTAACTGTTGGGCCCCTCCAATGCCAGGTGCCCCTAGATTCCGCTTCTACAGAGTGGAAGCAATAGCATTAGGGAAGGTGCTTCCTCCCTCCCTCTTCCCTGCTCCTGCTACTCTTCTTCTAAGCCTGCCTGCATTGCTGCTTATTAAGAGGAGAATACGCTAAGGAAACTCTTAACTCAGTGCAAATTCTCGGTGTTAGCTGTGCCTGTATTGCTAGGCATTTTACACAGTCTTCGAGACAATTTGTAAAAACAAATTGTGAAATTACTTCCTTCACATTTTCTTCATCAAAAGTAAATGTTTAAAACTCCAAAATATGTACATTGATTTTTCCCCCCAAAGATCTGCTGCGGCATATTATTTAGTACCCCATGTATCTTTAATGTTAATAGAAGTTCTCTAGTGTTATTTCTTTGAAAAATGTCCTTATCTTGAGCCTTTTAGAAAATAACCTTTTGTCCTGCACATTCTGTTTACAGAGGATCAGGAATTTTGTTGTTGTTGCCACAAGAGATTAAAAACAGAGCTCCTTCCTTGCCAGTCACTGTGAGTGTCGGGAAAACTCCACGTTTTCCCTTCTGCTCCCTGCTGATTTGCTGATAGAAGGGATGAGGAGTGAACTTTGTGAGTTTATTTGGATTTGGATTTGGTATTGGCACCTAATTCTGGCTAATCAAATTTCAGTGGGTTTGATATCATTTGCATATTAAGCGCTTAGTAGAGAAACCTACAAAGATTAAAAACCAGATGTAAGTAAGGTTAGCACTCGGTGATGGGCCAGGAACATGGCAAGATGGGGCGAGACTGGCTCCTTCGTGAAGGGGGGAATGGAACAATGGGAACACAATGAATCTTATGTTTAAGAAAGGGAAGTATATATTTGGAGGAATATGCATATTGTTAAAACAGTTCTATTTATGCAAAAGATTCATGTAACTTTATAAAGGTTTTCGAGGACTTTAAAGGATTTTAAGTGCCGTTAGACTGTACTGGTAACAGATGTTCACTGACATGTTTAAGTGTTGTTTTACTGAAAAAGCGATGGATTACCTAATATTTTCTTATAAAAATCACTTTAGTGCCACCACACTTTAAGTATAGAATAATAAGTTCATTATTTCTAAAACATAATTTAAAGTAACATAAGGGTTCCTAGAAATAAATATTACTATAGTGGATTTGGAAGATTTTATGTGTTACAAGATCCCCTTCAGAATTCTAGTCTTTTGTGTCACTTCTTGTTCTTTTTCTACAAAGACAGATGGTGTCAGTAATTGTCTATATATTTAATTAAGTTAAAAAGCTACATAGTACGGTTTTGGCGAAAAGCAGAAAATTTTGTGCTATCAACAAAGAAAGCAAAGGAGGCAGAAATTGTAGCATAAGACGCCATTCCTCACCAAATACACATTTTGGTGTCTATATATGTTGGAATGTGAGATTGCATTTCATTAATGATCAGAGAAATTCATCCTGAAGTCTGGATGGCCGCTGTCTTCCATTTTTGACCAGCTAAATAAAAGTGATTCTACCTGTTGTCCACATCCCCTCCATCCTTAACCCAGTACTTTAGTGCTTATTCAAAACTTCCCTGACATTAAGTATTTGCCTGGGACTTCTCACCTCGCAGGCTAATCATTGTAAAATTATTATGGGGAGGAAAGCAGCAGCTACTTGTAGAAAGTGGTTTGGAAAACTGACTTAACCATTCTTGTAGTGTCTGTTTTCAATGTTCCCATCCCGTGAATCCACCTTCTGGCTTAATGGCAATATGGCGCTCCCAGCTGTGGCGTTGTATATGGGCTGCACATTTAAACTCTTAAGGCTTAAAAATGGCTACCACAACACTGATTTTACTCCACTTCACTTAGTCATTAACATTTAATGATTACCTTATGTGCTGAGCACAAGGATGGAATATATTAAAAAAAATAGAAGATGTGTTTTCTGGCTTTAAGCTGTTCAACTCAATTCAACAAGCAGATTGACGAAATACAAGGGAACATACATTTTCTCTGGTGATGGTGGAGGAGAAGGGGGATCATTATCAAAGGAATTCACCGCCAATCCACTGTAGCACACAGCGTTTGCTGTTAAAGATCACAGCTTGGCACCTAAACATGTCACGGTGGGAACCCTGGATTGGCTACTCGGTAGCTGTGTGACCTTGACATGTCACTGTGCCCTCAGTTTTGTCATTTGTACATTAGCCATAATACCCACTTATGAGGGTGCGTGAGGATTAGGATTGGTACATGTGAAATACATAACAATGCCTAGCAGATGACAGAATTTCAGCAAATAGTTGATATTATCATTAATAACTATTCTGACCATCTGAGAGGCTACAGTTGCAGGCGGATTAGTTCATATAGATTTCCAAGTGGAATTGAGTTTTGAAACATACTTCAAAGGATGAGAAGTTCAAAATAAAAGAAATGCAAGTTGTAGGGATGCTGGCAATATGTGAGAAGTGGGATGGGAGTGTGTTTACTGAACATAGAGCCACTCAGCTCACTGGTTCTGGAAAGTCTGGTGCATATGAAAAATAAGAATGATTAGTGCCCTGGGGAGGAGTGGGCAGTTCCATCTGATTTTAAGAAATAGTGAAGCACAGGAGAAAATTACCCTGCTGGGGATTTAGCTCAGTGGCTTAAGCACCTGCCTGGCAAGCTCAAGGTTATGAGTTCGATCCCCAGTACCAAAAAAAAAAAAAAAAAAAGAAAAAAAAAGAGAGAAAATTACCCTGTACAGTGTCAGGAAAAAAATAAAACACGTGCTACGGGCAGTTTTACAGAGCTCATACAATTCAGTAGCAACAAAGGACCTGTTATAGTTCGGATCTAAAATGTCCCCCAAAAGGCCCATGCACTCAGAGGTGGGCTTTTAGAAGCTGATTTGATCCTGGGGATGCTCTGTTCATCAGCAGATTTGTCCGTGGGTGAGTTCATAGCTGAATGTGCTGGTAGGAAGTGGGGCCTGGCTGGAGGCGCATCTGGGGCATAGCTGGCTCCTCCTTTTTCTGTCTGCTTCCTGGCTTCCACGGGTTGGGCAGCTTCCCTCTGCCATGCCCTTCTACCGTGCCACTTCTGCTCTGGAGATGAGTAGGCGTGGGTGAGGATGTGGACTCTCTGTACACTGTTTATGGGTATAAACCAGCGTAGCCATCGTGGAAAGGAGTATGGAACGTCCTCAAAAAATTAAGTATGTAACTATTATAAGATCCAGCAATTACACACCCACCCCCCCACACACACTGGGCTTTATTCATCCTTTATAAAGAGGGAAATTCTGCTACTTGTGACACCTGTGAACATGGAGGATACTGTGCTAAATGAAATAAGCCAAACGCAGAAGGTACCACAGAGTCTCATGTAAGCTGCTGACACTGTTCCTTACTGAACGGATTGTTGATTTATAGTTCAGAGGTATAAAATTACTTGGTAATTAGACCATTTGATGTTGTATGCCTGAAAATCAATCATGTACTAAGAAATAAAGCAGGCATCTCTGTGGTTTTTTGTTGCTGTTGTTTTATAAACATTTATTTATTTATTTTGAGACAAGGTCTTGCTATGTAGTTCAGGCTGGCCTTGAACTCACTATGGAGTCCAGGCTGGCCTCAAACTCACAGTGATCCTCTTGCCTCAGCCTCCCAAATGCTGGGATTATAGGCATGCACCACCACACCTGGTAAGAAATAAAGCAGCCATGTCTGGGTGTTATCACCCGAAGAAATTAAAATAAAAATAAAGTCAAACTTACAGAAATGGAAAGTAGAAAGGTGATTATCAGGGATCAGGAGGTAGGAGCAATAGATACTGCTATAGTGTACAAACTTTCAGTTATAAGATGAATATGAATAAGTTCTAGAGATCAACTATACTTGATGACT
Source organism: Dolichotis patagonum (assembly GCA_004027295.1). NCBI lineage: Eukaryota > Metazoa > Chordata > Mammalia > Rodentia > Caviidae > Dolichotis > Dolichotis patagonum. The sequence goes on along the minus strand of PVJX010005705.1, from coordinate 65,600 downwards.
AGAGTTGATAATAGTGCATTGTACAAATGGAATTTGCTAAGAAAGTAGATCCCATACATAAAACAAGGCAACCATCTGAAATGATGGATATGTTAACTTGATTGTGTTGTTTCACAATGTATATGTGTATCAAAATATAACATTGCAAATCTCAAATACATACTTTTTTTTGTCTTTTTGAGACAGGGTCTCACTATGCAGTTCAGACTGGCCTTGAACTCACTTTGTACCTCAGGCTGGCCTCAAACTTGCCGCAATCCTCCTGCCTCAGCCTCCCAAGTGCAGGGATAACAGGCATGTGCCACCACACCTGGCACAAATACATACTTTATTTTTATCTGCTTTTAGGCACAGGGATGAACCCAGGGCCACTTGTATTCCAGACAAGCACTCTAGTAACTACATCCCCTACATATGTACATCCCCTATAACCCCAACAATAGTGGTTGTTATTTATCATTTATGTTAGTAAAGCTGGGGGTGGGGCTGGAAAAGGACAATTTTGAAAAGGAAATTTTATCCCACAGACATCTTGACTACAATTGACAGCTAGAGGTAGGAAGAAGACTTTTGGTGTGATGGTTGGGGGGCGGGGCAGGGCGAGCTTTAAATTTTTGCCTGTTGAGAATCTTCTGTTTGCTCAGCTAAGGTTTTTCCTTTTTCCCTATCTGCTGCACTCTTGAGTCTTACAAATATGTGATACTGCCTGAAAAGGGCAAGTTGAGGCATGAGTGCCTAGATTGCCCTGTCCTGGCAGTGTTTCTGGTGATTAAAGGTAGTTAGAGACCTCAATGTGCTGACAGTGGCTTCTGTGATAGGAAGAGAGGAACTCTATGGTGATGGGGCATCTGAAGGAGTCCTGGGTGGGACCGTTGGATATGAACAGAGGAATGAGTCCTGTTGTCTATGGACCAGTTAGCTGAGAGCTGACAAACTTAGGCCTGGGCTCCAGTTTCCTGAATGTCAAAGTGTACATATATATATATATGGCAAAATTAGCCACTAGTTTACTTGCTCTTTCACTATTCAGGAGAATTGTAATTTTCACTGTAAAATCTGTCATCATTGGCCTTCTGTTTATTGTAAAAGTCATCATCATTATCATCATCATTGCTATTATTTGTATATTACAGGTTTCTTTCCCTGACACAAGGATGAGGACCTTTAAAGGGATGAGTCTTTTACTATAATGTTTCTAAATCCTTTGGGATCTATTTTCCCTTTACTAGGTATTAACTTGTGATTAACAATGTGCCTATAATAACATTTAAAAACACTGAATAATAGGCACTTCTGTTTATACCAAAGGCCTATTAAAATTTAATTTAGATGTACACGGTTAACCTTCTTATATATAAATAAAATACCTTCTCTAAAGAGAAAAAGTAAATCTCACTGAGCTCCCTTGGTGAATTCCTTATATATCTTGAAAACAGAGATAAGCAGATATTGTAAAGGAGAGTACTACAGGGGAACTCAGAAATATTCAATCATTCATTTAATAAATATTTATTGAGCATCTATTATATGCTAGAGGGATGTGAGGTGCTGAGTATACAGAAATGAACAAAAAAGAATTATGATATTTCTGTAGACCTCTGTTTTTCCATACCCTGAAGTAAATGTATTCATTTTTGATGCTTACATATCACTCTGAGATGGCCATAATGCTCAGTGACTTTTAAAAATAATGCTAATTCAGTTCAGACTCCACTCACAGTGGGAGAGCCTGCTGAGGGCCTCTGTGTAGTTTTACATGTGGTTATGCCATCTGATTTAATAAGAACAGCACCTGTATCTATCTGCTCAGCCTCTCAGAACATCCTGTGAGGAAGGCAGAAATTCACCGCTCGTTAACAAGAGAATATAGCTTAGACAGGTTCAGCGAGTTGTCCGCGGGATCATACTGGTCAGCGGAAAGGGTGAGACAGGAAACCTTTACTATAGCAATGAAAGTATTTTCAGACCCCTTTCCTATTCTAGGCTGATATTCCGTATTTAGAAAGTGTTTTAAAAAAAGTTTTCAGAACACATGGTGTCTTAGCCACTTTCTTTGTCAATGACACAAAATACCCAGCACCCACAGACTGAAGGAGGAGAGGTTCATTTTGGCTCACAGTGTGTCGAGGTTTCAGTCCACAGTCCACTGACTGCAAGGTAGGGCGGCCTGGCTGTGGGCCTGGCGGAGGCAAGCTGCTCATGGCATGGCTCACAGGAAGCAGTGGGAAAAGGGAGGAGCTGGGCAGGCAGCTGACCCCTCTCCGACCACGCCCCCGGTGACCTGCCTCTGCTGACCAGACCCACTGCTAACAGCAATTTGGCCATGATGCCCCCACAGTCTGATGCCTTCCAAACACATGACTCCTTAGTTCTAAACCATACCACATGGAGTAGACTTTGATTACTATCACCAGCAACTCCATTTTTATCTTCCTCATAATCTGTGCGGGTGATCATTCTCATTTCCTTTTGAGGCTGCCTGAAATATTTAGGGTCATTACGAGGCACCTCCCGCAGCCAGTTTTCCTCTAAAGGCTTTTTTCTTAAAGATTGGATCCCCACCCCCTTTTAAAAGTAGTAACAATCAATGTTCATAAAATAGATGTTTGCAATTATTAGAAAAACAAAGAAGGTTTTCCTCTGGAAATTTCAACAGCAGCATCTTTGCTAACCTTTTTGTTTAGAGAATTTTATATGAAGAAAAGGAATTGTACAAGTTCATATTTACATGACACAAGTCAGATACGATGTCTGTAACATACAGATCATCATTTTCATTGGTATATATGTGTTTCCGTTACCACCCTTTAAAACTTTTCCCCTTGTAGATACACCTCTTTTTTAAAAATTTTATTTAAAGAGAAAACAAAACAAAACAAAACAAAACAAAAAAGGGTAACAACAATACAAAATTCCAAGGAGAAAAAGAACAAAAAACACTAAGAAATCATTACTTGATAACTTACATACTGTCACCTTGGAAATAGTTGTTTGAGTTACAAAGTTAAAACGTACAAAGTACACATTCAAACAATGAGACTGTTGATAGTTCTGCTCCATGATCTAACAAAAACAATAATATGGTCATCTATCTTACACACTTAAACATACATGCAATTATATCCTTTAGAGCACTTTCTTTTCCTCTCTTTTTTACAGTAGCAATTACACATTTTGGGTTTTATTACTCCTACACTTCTTATTACTTTTTACACTAGAGACACAATGTGATATTTATAGATATGATTCTTATTTATTTCACTAATGAGGATAGTCTCAAGTTGTCTCCATTTACCTATGAAGGCCTCAAAATCATCCTTCTTCATAGCTGAGTAATACTCCATTATATAAAAATACCACATCTTTTTCATCCACTGCGGTTGATGGGCATCTTGGTTGTTTCCAAGATTTAGCTGTTACAAATTGTGCTGCTATGAACGTGGGTGCACATATATCACTGTGATATGACCTTTTCAGTTTTTCTGGGAAAATACCCAGGAGGGGAATAGATGGGTTGAATGGAGCTTCCAGTCCTAGTCTTCTGAGAATTCTCCATACTGATTTCCATAGTGGTTGCACCAGTCTGCACTCCCACCAACAGTGAAGCAGTGTTCCTTTTTCCCCGCAGCCTCACCACCATTTGTTATCAGTTGATTTCTTGATGGCAGCTATTCTTTCAGGAGTGAGATGAAATCTAATGTTGTTTTAATTTGCATTTCTCGAATGACCAGTGATAGGGAACATTTCTTCATGTATTTATTTGACATTTTTATATCTTTATCTGAGAGCTGTGTGTTCATCTCAGATGCCCATTTTTGGAGAGAGTCTTTGAATTTGGGGGGCTTGATGTTTTTCAATTCTTTATATGTTCTTGATGTAAGTCCTTTGAGGGGTTGCTGGCTAAAATTCTTTCCCATTCTGTGGGTTTTCTTTTTACTCTGTTGGTGATTTCTTTTGAAGTATAGAAACTTTTCAATAATACGAGATCCCAGTTATTGATTCTCTGAAGCGTTTCCCGTGCCGTTTGCATTTTGTTCATGAATTCTCTGCCTACCCCTATGTCTCCAAGACTTCTACCTACCCTAACTTCCAGTAGATTTAGTGTTTCTGTTTTAATGTTTAGGTCTTTGATCCACTTAGACTTTAGTTTTGTGCATGGTGATAGGTATGGATCTAGTTTCAGTCTTCTGCATGTGGAGAGCCAATTTTTCCAACACCATTTATTAAAGAGGCTATCCTTCTTCCAGTGAACATGTTTAGCCCCTTTGTCAAATATCAGGTGGCTGAGTGTCTTTGTACCTATACTTGCATCTTCTAATCTGTTCCATTGATCCTCAGATCTATTTCTTTGCCAATACCATGCTGATTTTATCACTGTGGCTTTGTAGTACAGTTTCAAGTCAGGAATTGAGATGCCTCCTGCCTTGCCTTTATTGCTCAGAATTGCCTTTGCTATTCTAGGTTTCTTCTGGTTCCAAATGAATTTTAGGAGTGTTTTCTCTAGATCTGTGATACACCTCTTTCTTATGCTCCTTCAAATCCTCATCTTTCTGCTCACATCCCACCTGGTCTATACCCCCCCCCTTTTTTCCAGTACCGGGGATTGAACTCACGACCTTGCGCTAACCAGGCAGGTGCTTATTCCACTGAGCTAAATCCCCAGCAAAAACCCCTTTGATTGTTCCAAATAGAAGTGCCATTTCTCTTGTCCGAATTCACGTGGCAAACTGTTTGGTGGCTAACCTGGCATCACCTTTTTGATGTCTTTTTTAATGTTCTATCAGTTGTCACTCAAGCCTTTTCCAGTAATTCCCTTTTTAAGCTTGTCCACCCCAGCTAGACTGTGAACTTCCCCCGGGCAGGTACGTCCACGCCTCTAGCATCTTGCGGCTTTTCTAGCACTAGCACAATGGCTTGTACATAGTTGATGCTCAATGAATACTTGTTTCATTGAAAGTTTCCCAAAAGTGAGTAAATGAGCTCAATAGATCAGGATCATCTATACAATCCAAAAGTCCGTCAGTCAACAAATATAAAGCAAATGGCTGGCCTAATGGGACCATCATTGTGTTAAATCTTAAAGAGGTTAAAAAAAAAAAAAAAAAAAGCAAGGCTTAGCGCATTTTCTAGAGGATTTCAAAATAAACGGAGGCAGAATAAACCTGTGAGCCTCGTAGAGTAGAACACAACTGTGTGCATGTATGTAAGGCGACGCTGGACGAGAGCTGAGGCGCTGACGGTACGCATCGTGACAGAGCACGTCCCGTCTGTTCCCCAGCATCTGGGGGGGAACACGCAGGCCTTCCCTGTTCAAAGGTGCACGTCAGTCCCTCCTTACATGGAAGCCTTTGGCAGGTGCTTCCTGCCCCTCACGGAGCCGTCTGCTGCCCAGCAGGACCCCTTACCTTTCAGAAGCAGCTTTGGCTGCTGTTTGCTGGAGGGGTGGGCCCCTGCAGCGGGTCAGGGCAGAGCCCGCCCTCCTCCTCATGTAAGAAGGCCAGGCCTGCACTGGGACCACCTTCCAGAGCACCGAGGTGCTGCCTGCAATGTCCCCATTTGTAGATCCTGACTTTCAGTCCCAAGGCCACTGTTGGAAGCCATTTTGTGCCACTTTAACAGCTCCCTTTCCTTTTAGTCCCCGATGACCTTGTGTTCTACCCGAGGCTCCCAGGACTTAAACCCCACATTTCCCAAACCGCCCTGCTGTTCTGCTACCTGAAAGCTCTTTCTCAGTGTACCACTCTCATTTGTCTACATTTCCTAGGTTCCTGGTCCCTTTATCTTCTCCCATTCCAGCATGGTGAATTATGATCCCAGCTGGGGCTGTTACACAGAGAATTTGAATGCAAAAGTCACCTCGGTTTTCTGCCTCTCGTGTCTAATGCATGGCTTTTATAAGTGAATAAGATCATATATATGGAAATATCCTATGAACTGCAATCTTCAATACAAACTTATGCTTATATTCCTATTTGTGTCTGACTGGAAATATAATACATGGTTACTTCTGAAAATGCAGATGCCAGGGCTAAGGGTCTAGCTCAGTGGCAGAGTATGAGTTCTGTGAGCCCCAGGTTCAATCCCAGCACCAGAAATAAATACACAAACAAAATTTTAGAAAAGAAAATGCAGAAAGCACAAAGAACAAAATAGCAATCCTTTCTGTATTAGTTTCCTATTGCTGTTGTAACAAATTGCCACAAATTTTCTGGTTTAAAACTATACAAAGAGCTTCTAAAAATCAACATTTACATTACAGTCAGATTTAAAAGAGGCAAAAGACACGAGGCAATTAAGAAAAAGGCAAACGTGCCAACAAACAAGAAAAAGTCCTGCATTATAAGTGAGAAAGAAAGACTGAGTAAAATCAGGTAGCATTTTAAAAAATCTGTTGAGGGCTGGGGATTTAGCTCAGTGGCCTAACCGTCTGCCTGGGAAGTACAAGGTCATTTGGTACTGATCCCCAGTACCAAAAAAAAAAAAAAGTCTGTTAAAAAGGAAAAAACGAGAGGCGAGTAGTATACCAGTGTCTTCACTAGCATCACAAGGCATGCCAGTTACTAAATAATCACGTGCTTTCTGAGGTGACAGCATTTTCCAAGTGACTAGAGAGTATGCCTGTGATTTATACCTATTCCATCCGAGAACAAACTACTTCTCTTGCTCATGGGACATGGTCACTTGGCATGGTCACCTGAAACTTCCTCCAGTGTGCTATTCACAGCTACAACTCAAAGTGCCATGTGTACAAGTATTAATGGGAAGGGACAAAGAGAACTCCTAGCATAGAGTCAGAGAATCTTGGGCTAATATTTATCTGTCTTAGTCTCTCAACCAATGTCTGCCCTCCTCCAAACACCTTAGTAACACTGCCCTCCATCAGCTAGAGCAGCTTATTCATTCAACAAATATTTACTGAACACCTCCTTTGTGTCCAGGCAAAGACAGATGCCAAGCATATGATGAGGAACAAAAAAAGACATAGTGCATCCTTCAGGGAGCTTACAGACTGCAGAAGCACACAGTGTGAAGCAGATAATCATGTAAACAAGTTTAAACCTGCAAATGGGATGAGTGACAGGAAAGAACAACATGATAATATGAGAACATAAAACAGTGCACTTTGACTTTATCAAAGAAATCAGGAAAGGCTTCCCAAAGCAAGTGAGGCCTGAGTTGAAATATGATGGTAAGGAAGAGGGGTTAACAAGGTAAAAAGAAGGAGCAAGAGCTTTTCAGCCAGAGGGGTGGCATGTGCAAAGGCCCGGTAGCAGAGGTAATGTGACGAATAAAACACTGTGGCCATGTGGGTGGATGAGGGAGAAACAGAGAGGAAGTTAGGGTGAGTAAACTTGACCAGGTACATGGTACCAGCCAAGAAACCAGACACCCAGGGAAAACCAGAGTTGTGTAAAGTTCTCTTTTACTGCTATGTGCACGTCTCTCTATAACAAACTCAAGGAAGAAGTACAAGTCCAAGACCCATGGATTTCACTCTTTTTCTCGAGATTATTGTTTGGGGAGGCAGCCTCCCCTGTCCCCCCTCCGCCTGCCTTCCTGCCACCTGGCTCTTTCTCCAGGGCCCACTGTTCTGTTCTCTGGTACCCCAGGCAGATTTCTGAATGCCCTTCAGTCTGTGCTTTTCTTTCAGCCTGTGGGTTGGAGAACAGAATGCGAAACCAACAGAGGACCAGAGAAGGCAACTGGAAAATGGTTATTGAACAAGCTGAAAACTACCCAAAACATAAACTCCTGCTTTGAAACCATCATCCAGTGAAATGGAGAACACTAAAACTGAGGATAATGACTACAGACCAAGTAAGGTTTATTTACCCTGCTCGACAGCCAGAGGAATGGAGAGAGGCAGGCGAAAAGGCCATTTCGTCCTTTAGACAGAGGCCTGATGCCCAATATGAAAAGGGGAGCAACTAACATTTCAGAAAATGAGTTCCATGCAGTAGTCGTGAGTGTCAGCCTCATCATTTTGTGGGGAAGAGCAAAGCAAAAGTGGCTAGAAATATTTATCCAGAATACTATACATTGGAGCCATATGTGTGCAGATGAAGAATGTCATACGTGTAACCCTGATGAGAAAACACACGCTGTAGAATAATCATATGCAGATGTTATAATCTGTGAAATGCTTAAGACATGCAAAAATGAAGCCGTTTATTATGTCTGAGTTCGTCCACTGCAGGAGAGAAGTATAATGAAATGGACAGGAATCCAAGCCCCAAGGAGAACACGGATGCCCTTGTCTGTCCTCGGCGAGGAGGAAGAGCGGGGCCTTCAGTGAGGAGGACACAGGACTGCTCGTGGGGTCGGTGCCACTTTATTTCATAAGCAGGACGGGGGCCCTTAATTATTTAGGTCTCCTCGTGGTTCTGACATGTTTCCCAGTACACTTTTAAAAGGAAAAATTGATAACCTAAATTACTGAAATGCTACTGATAAGAAACAGGAATGACTCTGAACTCCTTTCTAGAGGCTGATTTTCTGTTTAGGAGCAGGTTTCACACAGGTTCAGTCCCTGCATGTGTAAACTAGTTTCGTGGTAAGAGGCAGACCTAGAATAAGGGACAGAATGGAGGGCCAGGCAGCAGGGCTGTGTGGGATGAGTTTCAGTCAGTTACCCTCCAGCTACACCTGAACGAAGTCACCTGGGCTCTGGGCTCTCAGACGTAAAGCCTGGCCTCACGTGTGTTGGAGTGGCCTGCATAGCGGGAGGCTGCTCAGGGGAGCACAGAGAGTCCTAGAGCCCTTTCATGTTGTCCACCGCATGGATGTAGAAGACAGGGAACCATTACAGATTTTAAGATTTTCCTGGCATCAGGTCACCTTACCTGCTGTTCCAAGGTCCTCGGGTCAATAAAAGTCACCAAATCTATAGAAAGGTAACCAATCACATCTCTCACTTGGCAGGCCTTTCCGATTCGGAGGCACAGAGAACTGAGAACTTGGGGATCCACTGAGGTCTGGGGCACGGTGGTACCAGAAGAAATGAAGGGGCCTTCAGCATGGAACTGGTCCCCTGTTGACAGCACCTGGATCTCTCCACTGGGCTCAATGAGCACATCTACTGTCAGGTTGGTGATGCTGTCGGCGGGCGGGAAGGCCTCGATCACGCCCCCTGGTGGGAAAAGCAGGGAGTGGATGAAAAGACAGTCACAGGAATTGCACCCATTTAGAGCACGAGGAAATGGCTTGGCTTTGGCAGACAGACTTGGGGCTCAGATCCTGCACCTAGCAGATCTTGGGAGACTTTGAACAAGCACTGTCAGTCTCTGAACCTCTTTTTCTTCATCTGTATGGGCATAATAAATCGACCTCAGAGGTTGTTGTGAACCTTGGAGATGCTGTTTATATATTCAGCCCACTGCTTGCCATGCAGTAGGGCTCAATGAATGGTAATTTTGATTCTGATCATAATGATGAAGATACTGTAAATATACCATGGCTATACCTTCTCATTACACGAATGACAGACCTAAGGATAATGGTCGAATCCCTATGGAGAGTGAACTACACATAGCCCACTCATTGTGTTTTGATGACCATCTATTCAAGTTCATTGCTTTTCTAAAGTTTGACAGGTTTGGGGCTTTAAAAGGCATAGAGAACACTGTTATGCCAGCTGAAGGGTTCCTATAGAAAGCCAGTTGCAAATGTACAGGGGCAGGAGGTATTGTAGTTTTTGAGCAGGGATGCTTCCTTCTTGCTGGTGAGAGTGCTATAATCTATCATATTTTACCTTTTGTTCTGAATGCCAGGAATAATAAAGTAAACAGTGTTTTGCTAATTTGGGGACTAGGTCAGGGATGACCAGCGAGCTTTCTGATTTTTCTTGTTTTAGGCCCAACTCCTAAATATTACTGTATATATGCCTTTTGTAGAAAATTGTTTGAAATAGTGTGTGTAAAGAGTTAGAGAACCTTATTTAAAAGTAAAAACAACGAGGTGCTTCCTCGACAGAGTGGCCCCTAGAACCTGCCAGCATTAAGATAAACTTGCCCTGTATTTCACAAATTTTCTGGGGACAGGTGGTGACTTCTATCTGTAGGGATAAGCCATAGGCTTAGACTAGCATATATGGTTAAGTTCTGGGCTTATGGCAGTTATCAAAGGCTGTCACCCACCACTTCAAACAAAAGGCACTTTTCTGAAATGTCTATAAATTTGGTCAGATGTGGCCCTAGTGAGTGTCAAATTTCAGCAGGAAAACTGTTTTTGGAAGGCACCCTTTCCATCTCTAACTCATCCACTTGGCTAGTTCAAAGTGTTCTTTTCTCAGTGAATTCTGTGCCTGAGTCCCAATTATTGGAGTTTAGCGACAGCAAAACTAAAAACAAACCTCAAGAGTCTCTCTGATTCAGTTAACTTGGTGTCCTTAAATGTCACCTGTGTTTTGGAAGATAATGCTTCAGTGAAAACACATTATCTTTTTTCTTTAATTTACCAGACTACTTTAGATATTTTATTTCAGAGAAGCTTATTTGTATTGCCTTCTCATCCTGACCATAACCTTTTTTTCACTGTTAATTTTTTCCTTTCAAAGCGATTAATTCTCCTTAAAAATGTATAGCCTTGGATATCATCCATGACAATTGAGAAGTCAACTTGACAGCACATTCTGTGACCTTAAGCACAAAAATCCCTTTTTCATTATTCTTGTTAGATGTCTGACATTCAGTCCCTTGCTTAAATAATTCATTTATAAGGCATCTGCCATGCCCTGGCCGACCAGTGTATTCCAGAGCCAAGGAGCCTGTCCTGTCTGGTCTGGTCCTCCCTTACACACTGAGCTAAGGTGTTTTCCTTGATGAATATGCTCACTGGCTCTGGCCGAGATGCCTGCAGCAACATACAGACAGCCTTTAATAGGCTCGTCTACATGTGGGCAGAGTGATTCAGGGTGAGTTCATCTTTTGTGCCCCCGGTTCCTCCTCTGTCAGACAAGGGTGATACCATATTATGGCTTAGATCTGGGGCATCCACCGAAAGCCTGAAGTTGGGGCCTGGCTACAGATAGGTCACTGGGGGCAGACCTGGAAGAGTGCAGCTCCCCCCTGGCTCCTCCCTTTTCTCTCTGCTCCCCGACTGCCGTGATGCGGGCAGCCTTCCTCAGCCAGGCTCCTCCACCATGTTGTTCTTTCCCTTGAAGTCAGCCCATGGTGCAGGGACTGACACCTCTGAAACTGTAAGTCAAAGTGAACCTCGCCTCTGTTACATTGCAAGCAGTGAGTACTGTGTCTCAGAGACGGGAAAAGCGACAAGGACGTCCTGGTGCTGACCTCATAGAACCGTTAGAAGGGTTCAGTAAGTTAACATCTGTGTACTTAGGACAATGCCTGGCACATGGGGAGCTCTGAGGGTGCTCAGCATGTTTCCATCGCTGTGCTGTCATCATCACCATCGAGCTGTTGCTGGTGCTGTCACCTGACATACATGGTTATTTTGTCATTAGGTCTCAGGGCTAGTGTACTATTATCATCATCACTGGATAGCAGGGAGCAGAGTGGGGAGACAGCTTTCCGGGTTTGTTGTCCTAACCCTCACTCAGGATTCATACAGGTGCCCACATGTGTCTTACTCCTCCTGTGGAGGGAGGCCAGGCCCTCTCGCAGCTGCACCCGAGGTGGGCTGGAGATAAGCGCCCTTCGCTCTGCTCATTCCCTCGGTCCTGCGCCTTCCAAAGTTGTGATGAAATGAGGATGGGGTGGGGGAGGAGAGGCCCGGCGGCTGGCTTTCTACCTAGACTGCAGAGTGGGTTCTTACTTGGAAACACTACCTTTCTTGCCAGGAATTGAGACTATCTCTGCTCTTCTGGAATCTGGAAGGGGAATCTGACATAGACTAAAGACATCTTGTGTCAGACTCTGAGGTAGAAATCTTCATACCTCGATCCCATGGACTCCCCTGCCCCGCTATGGACTGCGTGTGGTAGGTAAGTGAGGAAACCGGGTGTCTGAGGATCTAAGAATCTTGCTCAAGGTCATGGATGAGGTCCAGATCCATCCCTCAGGAGAGGCCTGGGGCAAAACCGGCCTGGAATCTTGAGCTATGCCTGCCATGCTTGGCTCGCTGAGTTCCTATTTACTGTGAGGCGGAGTGCAAGATAAATATTCAGGCCAAGTTTAGAAAAGAGAAAAAGGCAGCTATAGCTTTTAGCACTTTGCTAAGCTAACACAGGCGATGCAAAACATTTAAGTCAGTCTCAGGTTGACCCAGAGCTAGAACCCAAGGCTGTGCAGACTGATCCTCGATAGAAACTTTGCAGTCTTATTTACCTTGACTGAGAAATGTTTGGAGGAATTTCCTCCACGTTGGGAACCGTTTCTCATTGACTGGCTGCGCGTGCTGTGCTAAAATGCCCGCCAGCTCCTCGGAGATCTTCACCAAAGCTGGCTCCTGCAGAAACAAATTAAATAGAACCACAAGCAATTTTACTACAGAAATGAAAACTGCTTGTGGAGTGATTAAAAACCAGGCCTCCAACAGGCAAAAAAATGTGGTTACTGTTTACCCAGAGTCAGAAAGTCATTTTGAAAATTTTCTCTGTTTTCCCAGCCATTTCTGTTTTCATATTTCAGAGCGATTTGGCTCCCTAAAAATTGCTGTGCAGTGTGCCTGTTGTCTCCAGAAGGCACCCTTCCGCCTGACTGTTGGGAAACCCGGGTCTCAGACCCGCTGAATGCTGACCGGCGCAGTGTCTCTGCACGATGTTCCTTCTTCCCGCTGGGTCCTCAGTTCCCTGCTACACCAACTATGGAGCCCACTAGTTTGTTCCTAAGATTCTTCAGACTGGAGCACTTTTATTCTGGGGCCCTAAGTGGGCTTTCCGCACGAGAAGTGATGGAGTTGGCAAGGTCTTTCTCAGGCCCTGTGTACAATGTGCGTAGCAAACATAAACGAGTTCCGTGTTTAGACTGGGTCCCATCCCCCAGGTATCTCAGCTATATGCAAAATTCCAAAATCCAAATAAAGCTCCAAATCCAAAACTGCTTGTCCTAAGCACTTCAGATAAGGGATAACTGACTTGTACATTTGTGGTTTTGTGCAAACACCACCTCTGCCAGTTATGGAATATTCTGTTGCCCCAAAAGGAAACCCCATCCCTATGAGCTATCGGCTCCCACCCCCAGCCCTTGGCAGCCACCAATCTGCTTCCTGCCTTTAGAGTTGCCTATTATGGATTTTTTCACACCAGTGGAGCCATATAAAATGTGACTATTAGTGTCTGGCTTTTACCACTTAGTATCATGTTTTCACGGTATAGCATGTATCAATGCTTCCTTCATTTTCATGGCTGAGTAATATTCTGCTGCATGGATGGACCATGTTTTATGTATGTATTCATCTACTGCGACAGCTGAGTGCTGAGTGGCTGCTGCCTTGTGGGGATGTGAACAGTGCCCCTATGAACAGCTGTGTACAGCTTTGGGTTGAGTCCCCATTGACAACTTTTTCCTGGGTGAATTGATAGCATGCATCAAACTGTCACCACTTATCCTGCAGGCACATAGGGGCTACCCATGAGGAGTGGTTTTGTTACTGGTGAAACCCCCTTCACCAGCCCTCTCCGTCAACAAGGGGAAACAGGTCACGTAGTGAAAGCCCTGAAGAACTGGCACAGCCCAGGATGTGAGTTCTGCCCAGTCACTGCCAGGCCTGTCATCTGTGACTTCTGATTCCTGATTATCAATTCTGTCCTGGAAAAGAAAGTACAGGTGTCGACCAGTCTGAACCAGTTGAGGCTGTGTGATCTGGTTCTGGCTGCTGAGCCAGTTCTGTCTGGTTCCAGTCAGTCTGAGCTAGTTTCAGCTGGTCTGGGCTTTTCGGGGCAGTCTGAACCTGTTCTGGATGGTCTGAGTTGGCTCTGGCCAGTCTGAGCCCATTTGGGGTGGTCTGAGTGGTTTAATACAGTCTGATCTGAGTTCAGGTCATACGCACTTTAAAAAGGTAGAGTTGTGTGGGATGGTAGACACCCATCATCCCAGCACTTGGGAGGCCGAGGCAAGAGGATTGCAAATTCCAGCCCACCTTGGGCAACTTAGTGAGACCTTGTCTCAGCATAAAAAGTAAAAAACTATAGTGAGTCCCTGTAGCTCAGTGTGAAGGCCCCAAGTTCCAAGATACCTGCAGAAAGTATCGGGTCTCCACTAACCTGATCCCTGCATCCTGGAACTGCTTGTGTGTAAGACATGGTCCTTGCCTCTCAGCACTCTCTTTTTCTATCAGAGTATAGTTTTGAGAAAATGGATTGCAGGGGTGGCTCAATACTTGGGATTGAACTAAGGACCTTTAAACTCAACTATATCTAACCCTTTCCAATGTGTTTTTTAAAACCTTGAGACATAGTCTTGCTAAATTGCTGAGTTGCCCAGGTGGGGCTTGCACATGTGATCTTTCTGCCTCGGCTTCCCAGAATGTGGGATTACTGGCAGGCACCACTGCAGTGGGCAGGAACAGATACTTGACTGACAGGAATTCAGAATATCTTGGGGGGAGCCACTGGGGTATTTGGTTTAATACTAAAGCTATCACAGAGTTAGCTTTCCCAGCCAAACAAATTCTAAGTCTGCGTGAGTGTGTGTGTGTGTGTGTGTGTGTGTGTGTGTGTTGTATAGAGGATGGGAAAGGAAGGAGGAATACAAATTGGAATACTCTCACTACCAGTCTTAGCAAAACTTATTTTAGCAGCCTCTTTGTTGAATTGTCAGCGGTGTATTAAGTAAAATAACCTATTGACCTCTGATCTCCCCCATCAGACATCTTTTGATGGTGTTCAAAAGAAAACCCAGGGTCTCTTCTTAGACTTTTAGCTAAGATCAGGTAGAAAAGAAAAGCCAAAGGACTTGCCCAGGTGGTTCTGCCTTATAGCCGCTCCTGATAACCCTAAAGAAATGGAGAGTGGCCTGAAGTCAAAAGGGCAAGACAGTGACCTGGAAAGCACAGTGACGCCGTCGGCATGGAAAGAGGCCATATGGCCTATCTAGGACAGACGCCTCGTGTAGCAGAAGAGGGAAGGGGCTTGTAAGTCACGCTGCAAACCTGCGGGAGCTCTCAGGCCGCTCTGACCTCTGGCAAGTGCTCTTTCCCGGGAGTAGAGTGCAGGGTGCCGTGGAAGGTGGCCCTGAATCAGCTGGTGGCACAGAGATGTGAGGAGGGACGGACCAAATTTGGAGGTGAGTTTAGAAGACTGTCTGCTGTGGCAGGATACATTTTACTACTGCAGTCATTTTTTAGGTTAAAAAAATAGCTTTCATTTTTGAAAGTTTGCCATGTGGCAAGTGTCCTACATTTATTATTTCACAACTATGTTTAGAATAAATATTTTCATCTTTATTTTGTGTCACACTGCCAGGAAGTAGCAAAACTGGGTTCAAAGCCAGGCATTATCAGTGTGCCCTCGTATGATGGGATCTGTGCCTGTTTCCCCCTGAGCGGGCACAAAATGGTCACTCTGGGCGGGACTCAGTCATCTTAGGTGATGTGAAATCTGCGCTGTTAAATTTATGAAAAACCACCAAGAGTGGACATCCGTCGTTGGCTGTTAACAGTACTTCCTTTCAGGAACCGCCTTCTTCACATTCTGTATCACATAAGACTCACTGAACGGAATTCCAGCCTCATCTCCAAAGCGAGTCCCTGACTGCCGGTGCCAGGCCTTGGCCAGTACAGTTGGTTCGAGTTAGATACATGACCCACAGAGGCCGATGACATGTCAGGAGGAATTACTGGGGCCTTCTGGAAGAAGCTCTATGCTCTTCTGAGAATGCTACCGGGTGAGATGTTCTCTCTTCCTATCGCTTTGACAAACTTCAGGAGCTCTGGGCAGACATCTTGAACCCCGAGGGTAGCCAGCCTTGGAATGGAGCCCATGCTCTGCACAGACATAGGGTCCTTTCTTGGTGGTGCCACTAAGCCCCCAGATTAAGCCTTCTGAAGCCTGATCAATCCTTGAACTTCCAGACTGCTGAGATGATAATTTGGCTCCTGTCTTCTTTTGATCTTGGCTCTGGGTGTTCAGCCCAGGGCCCTTCGCACTGAACAGACGGTTTTCTTTTTCTTTGAGTCAGGGTCTCATTAGTCACTAAGTTACCCAGCCTGGGCTTGAACTCATAATCTTCCTGCTTCAGCCTCCCAGAGTGCTGAGACTATAGGTTGCACCCCTAGGCCTGGCTCCTTCTTCCTTGTAAACTCATTTCGAGTAGAGTTTTCTGTTACTTGAAGCTTAAACATTTTAAATGGATTAAAAATGGGTGGGCCAAACGGTCTTCTTAGGGTTCACGAGAGATGTTTTAAGCGAATGTTCTGATCACCGTTTGCACTGATTATTTTCCTTCTGCAGTCAGTAGTGAGGTTTTCATTCATTTCTTTCCATTAAGATCATCAGAAATAGTCTCTCTTTAGAGTGCAAAAATATGCTGAGAGGCTGAAGGAAAGAAAAAAATGAAAGCGTCTCCAGCAAGTCATAAACTACTTTCCACACCTACTTAAAGTTTAAGGACTGCTTTAATACTCCATGTTTAATTGTTAATTGAGAATTTAAAAATCAAAAATGCCAAGTTTGCCTTCGATGAGATGGAAAATTATGCTGCTGTAGAAGGTAACATAATGTAAAACAGCCAACATTACCAAGGCACACAAATGTTTTTGGTATGTAAAATTGCTTTGTAAAATATTTGCTCCATCTGCTGAAAGCGGCAAAGACAATTTTCCCTTGATAGCTAATGGCCCATTTCGGCTGTGTGGCAAGTGATTCGCTGCGGTGGCGGCTCTCATTAAACAGAATGGTGAGAATGCGGTATATAATTCCATACTTATGTAGCATTATCCACTCGCTGCTTCTTGAGGAGTCTGCCCCTCATTAGCCAGGCCTTCACCTTGCACTAACACACAGGCCTCACAGTTGATTTGACTCTAGAAGTGTTTTGTCCAACTGAGGCACATATGTTGTACTTCCATGCCAAAGCTCGGCACAACTGCTTTGCCCCCAACCACAAGCACTGGAAAGGTTCATTCCCTTTCAACTTTCCAGCACTTACACTGCTGTTTCGTTTTTTCCTCTCACCCCAGGAGGCCGTGGTTTTCTTTCTAGGCTTACCCTGTCGCGCTGCATGCTGGGGTTTCAATAGATAAAGATTAAGCGCTTCTTGAAATTCTTAATTGAACTTTGCACACACACACACACAATGGCAGGAAAAAATTTCCCCCCAGGACAAAACTGCCATCATAAAATCCTGACAAACACTGTCCTTGGTTCATGGTGTACCAGTGATTTCTTTTTTTAAAAAAGGGAGCTGTTTACACTACATATGAAGTACTTCAGCATCTGCTAAAGAATAATTAGAAATAAATACAGTAATCCAGAGTGGTTTAAAAAGAACAATATGCTTATGCTTGAGAAATGGTATTAAAAAGTAGTTACAGAAGCAAATGGCTAGTGTTTTACAAATATTTTTAACACTGGAAAATGGTTGTCAAGAAATGTATGTTGAAATATATATGACATTAAATAACTATGTGACTGGTTTAAAGATTATGCAATATTTTAAAATAAAAAACATGCAGTTTTTACATCAACCCTAAACTGAAGTAATCCTAATTATTATTACTGGTAATAGGTTTTTTCCTTTCCAGTTAGAAAAGTATTTCTGGTTGGGAAAACTGCATATGCCAATGAAAGTTCTTTAATTGAAAATTAAAAATGACAGAAAACACATATGCCCTTTGGTCTTGATTTTTCATTCAAGTAGTGGAGGACAAGAGTGAGCTTATGGAGTGAAATAGGAGACTATCAGGAGCTTTTGTATTTTGATTTTATAGAGCAGGAATGGGTGGGAAGCTGCATTTCTTAATCCCGGCGAGGAGCTGGGCTTCCCTCGTGTTTCTGCACACAGACGCGTGTACCCCCGGCAGTCACAGCAGCAGTAGATACTGATTGTGTTCTTTCTACTGACCATGCCGGGATAATGAATCGGTGAATTCCAAAGCGGGGATTTTTTGCTAGATCTGGGATTTTTGCTGGACCTGGCATTGTTACAGAAAGTCCAAGCCTTCTCAACTCACCCAGGGGCAGCAAGGACAGACGACTGGAAGCAAATGGTGCAGTCGCTGTCAGAGGAGAGTAAACCTCATTCTGAGTCTGTTCCAAGTCCTCCTGCCTGCTCTGCGGGTTTTCAGCAGAGCGAACGTTTCCAAAAGAACTCCAGCGGGGACTTCCTGGATGTGAACACACTAACCAATTCTCGTTCCTCTCATCTTTTGCTTTATTCCTTCCTTCCACGCTGTTAGTGCAAAAAACTGGCAGTTAAATTCAATTGATTCAAAATATTCTGGATCCATATGGCCGCTAACCCTGGAGCTGGAGCGGCGCTAGCGCCTCACTGCTGTTCGCGAGCATTTGCCTCTCCTCCAGTCCCCAGATGGCGGGAGTAACATTTAAACCTCCTTTTCTCTGCCTTGTACAATAGACCTTGGCACCATTTCAACTGTTTACTCCGGTAATTAACAGCTCTGATACCACAACAATTACAACTCCTCCACTCTCACCACAATAATGCTATGAATTAGTGAGAGCTAATGGCTGGAAGGTAGAGTGTTTCCAGACTGTGAGATCTGTGCATTTTTAGAATAAAATAAAAGGTACAAACAGCACGCTTGCAGTAGACAATGATTACCTAGTAATTAGTTTACACAAAGCTTCCTATTTAATGGCAAAACGCTGTAATTAACGTGTGACAGAAAATCAAAGGGTACTTTGTAAGCATATGAAAAATTAACACTGCAGGCCCATAGCTTTATGTACTGATTAGAAGCATATTAAATCAATAGGACACACAAACCAACAGCTTGCATAGCTGATTATTATAGGTCCTCAGAAGGGGTACCCTGGCTTTCATTTAACTCGGGGAAGCAATTTTCCTTCTCCTGTCATCTTCCTGAGGCACAGAAAAACACCTCCGACTCAACCCTGGCAGCTTCATGAAAATAACCATTGAACTGGAAGAAAACATTCTAAGTCATTGTCAGAGATAAGGAAAAATATGTAAATGATTAAGACTTTCCAGTGATCACGGTGACGTGCTGCTACACTAATTAGAAAATACACCAACTGGAACCAGAAAATGAAGCAAACAGACTCAGTCTTTTGGTCAGAATAATCTCTACTTTATCAAGCCTCTTTATTCCACACATAGAAAGTTCAAATACAGAGTAGCATTTTCTATTTTCAGATGTTAAGAAACCAGGCTGCTATCAAGGGAAATCATAGCACAGGAACAACTGAATCCAAATTTCGAATCACCAACAGCCACGTGTACCTAATGACAACTGATGAGCCCTGAAACACTCTGTGCCTGTGAACTCATGAATGACTCAGCCATCAAAGGAAGATCCAAAGGTATGTACTCCATCGACATTGCTTACAACACAATTTTCTAATAATAATAATCATAAAAGGTTGCATTTCTTGTACTCTTATGTGCTAAGTGCATTGCTAGCCAGTTCACAGGATTATCTCCTTTAATTCTCATCACCTCCCCAAGAGACAAAGACCAATGTTATTCCTATTACAGATGAGGAAACAACGACTTAGAGGGCTGAGTGATTTCCCTATGGCTTTCCCCCTGATATGCTTGAGAGTATGACCTCGTACCTGGGCTATGGAATCTTATCAAGCCAACTGCTACAGAGTTAGCCTGTATAGTCCCTCAATAGTTGAATGTTTAACCATCAGCCTATCCCAACCGTCATTCTGCTTCAAAGGGAATCTACCATGTCAACTTGGAACAAGAGTCTAAAAAAATAAAAACTAAACTAAACCAAAACCAAACACTTGGTTGCTTAGAGTTTTCAATACTCATCATGTTTTTAATGCTACATCTGATTGTGAAGGTAGGTTACTTTAACCCTTTCAAGAATCAAATGATCACATCAGTATATTAAGTTGAGTAAGGCCCTGAGAAATCTCTTATCCCCTGAATGAGCAAAAGGTGATATGGAAAATTCTCTTGTCACCCATGGAAGGTATGGTGACAAAAGCTGGGTTGTAAGAACTGAACCCTGGGGACCTCCCCTCTGCAGCAGAAGTCCCTCTGTGAGGACAGCCGTCCTCACCTTCCAGGTCGCTTTCCTTTGGGGCACACAAGAGCAGTGGCTGCCTTTCCCTCAGACATCCTCCACAATGGTATGGCATGCGGCAGGTCACAAAAGCAAGGATCTGAAGGGGACTAACTCTTCAGGGTGTCCTTTCTAAATGAATTCACCTAACTGTAGCAAAAGTGCTGGGCTAGAAGGATTTAAAGTTAGCATCACTGATTAGCTATGTGAATTGGGCAAGTCACTGAATTTCCTCAACATTAGTGTCTCCACCTGTAGAAGGTGGTGCCTTCCTCACCAAACTGGTGTGGAAGCAAATGAATATAAATCTCAGGGTTTTCCTGAGATTGGACAAGACCATTCATGTAGTATGCTCAGTACTTATACTGAGCTTTCTACAATTATTATTAAATACAAGAAAATGTCTAGAACTTAATAATGTATTGATAGCTCTGTAAAGTGATTAATCTCAGTCACAGATGCTGGCACAAGCCTGTAATCCCAGCACTGTGGGAGGCTGAGGCAGGATGATCACAAGTGTGACCCCAGCTTGGGCAGTTAAACTTAGCAATTTAGTAAGATCCTATCTCAGAATCAAAAAGGGCTGGGGATGTAGCTTAGCATGAAGGCTCTGGGTTGAATTCCAGTACCTGGGAAAAAACCAAGTTAATTACATGCTTTACAGAAAGCCTAAGAAGTCAAGATTTTAAGATACAAAACAAATATAGATCAAAGAAATAATTATTTATATGTAGTTTAATGAGTATGAAATATGATATCCTAGATTTTTTAAACCTAGAAACCCAGATTCTTCTTAATATCAGAATGTTATGTTTTTATATGAATACAAAAGATAAGGATACAAAAAGAATATTCCTTGCAAATAATCAAGTAATAGCAACCATATAATGCATTTTTACATCTAAAATAAAAGCAGTTTATAATATTTAATGCTAGTAAGGTTATAGTAAAGCCAGTGTGCATATTCTCTAGTTGCTTTGGAAGTTGGTTCTTAGAAATACAGTATATGCAACAAGAGCCATAAGGCATTCTACTTGGGGATCTTTCTCCTAATAAATCAAAATTAAAAACAAATCTTTTCTGCCTCCACCTCTCAATGGAAATAACCTAAATTTCTGACTAAGTAAATGGTTTAATATGCTAGAATTAATCAATGCCATTAATTGTGATGACTATGTACAAACATGGAGAATGGTTAAAATAGGATATTTAGGATATAGGATATTTAGGATATAGGATATTTAATTAGATACATACTATTGTTGCAGTTATGAGAGATAGGCATTGCATATTTAGAAATCAATATGCCAAAATGAGGACTGAGGAAAGTCATCATACACATACTTGGTTCAATGTTTGTTTCATTGTGTTGTATTATCTTTTAACTTTCCTAAAATTATATGGTTGGAAGACCACTGAGCTCGCTTCATCAGTGCCTACTAAATTCCACACAGGACATCCAGCTCAAGCATCTGACGGTGGCTCACGTGGCCCAGTTACAAGGCCATTCTGAGAGGAAACAAGTCTTCAAAGAGAGAGGGCGGTTCTGAGGCATAGGATGACTGGTGATTCTCTTTCATTAACAGTGCATTTTGCTTATCTTAGTTCTACAAAGAGACAAAACAACAACTGTAGTTTATTCTACCTTTTCTAGCTTTAGGTGCTTGCATTAGCTGCCCCCGCGTTGGTGAGCTGCATACTGATAAATGTCTAACAAAACGAAGCAAAGTATTGTGTAAGCAAAGGTAAAGCTGCTCTTCAAAAGGCAGTATTTGATAGTAGCATGTAAGGACACAATTTTCCTTTTTCCCATTAAGTGGCAAAATAGTGACCTCCATCAAGACCTTCACATCCCACTCTTCCGGGTAACAGAGGCCATCGGGGAAACCTGAAAGTGGCTTAGTTCTTTCCACAGAGGAGCTGCTCCACGAAGAGCTTCTGCAGAGCACCACCCCGGGCAGCTCGCTGCCACAGAGCCAGTGTCCTACCAATCAAGAGAGGGACGCTTTACCCTTCGAAAGAAAAGAGGGGAAGAAAGCTACAGCAAGGCGTGACTCATCGTGCAAGGGTGTGCCTGTACTGGTGGCTGCTGAGGGAGGCTTCTCCCCACCATGCGCCTTCCTGTGTTCTGGCCTTTAAATGAAAACAGAAGCCTCCAAGTGGGAACTAGGGCATTTGGAGGGGGTGAAAGTGTGTGGCTTTACCAAGCCTTAGCAAGCTTTGAGCACCTAAATGAATGAGCTCACAGGGACCTGTTTCAGGTGGCGGGGAGTAAGTTTCATTAGCTGACAGGAGGAAAACAGTAGGTGTGGTACAAGACACCAAAAAAATAAGATCTTTGAACTTTCACTGTGGCCATCATTCTGTTACATTCTAATTTTCCAAAATTGCATACGTATTTATACTGATTTTCTAAATGTAACTATGGCTCTTCATCATTTGCTGACTCCATGACTTTGTTTCAAGTGTCGACTGCAACCAGCTAATTAACTCTGACTTAAAGTAGGGAGAGAGAGAGACAGAGAGATCTTTATATTGTATACCTGAGTCTACACTGAATCCTATCTACTTCTAAAGCTAGTGTCTCATAAGATGCAAGGGAATCTCAAAACAGCTCCAACTCCCATAAACAGCTCTCTTTTTAATCTGTTGCCTACAACACAGCAATGAGAAAAATCATGGTATCGTGTCATAAACTACTATGCAAATGATGCTATTTGTAAGTATTAACATAATTTAGTGCTTACAGTCATATTCTCATTTCTAATAATTCTCCCAGAATGGAGTCTTTCTCTGGACTCTTAGCCTCCAGGATAGTCTTTCATCAAGAAGCTGAAATTTTTAATAACCTGCCAGCATATGTTTTGTATGTGCCAGGCTAGGCTTGATGATACAACATCTTCATTATCAAACGAAACAGGTCTACAAACTGTAATAGGACATTAAAGCATGTCTGTGCTCATAAAGTAATGCTTTGATGTCTAAATGTGCACCATTACAATGGTCTTCTGGAAAAAAGGAGAATATTAATCTTAAATTCTCAATAGCTGTGCTCAGACTGCAGTTCACCTCTGCACCAAACACAGTCTCACTTTTGGAGGCAGACGAATGTCAGTAATCTCCTACAAAAAGAAAAAGAAAAAAACCGCTTTCCAGAACTACTTTATTTTTATTTTCAATTTTGGTTTCTCACCACATCATGGCTAAGCATGGGCCTCAGACTGTAAAAATATGTCTGAATAATTATTTTTTTCTTCTTAAAATGATTTAGAATGATGATTAATTATTTAAGAGTTTCACATTTAAGAACATTAACAATGCCAAATATATGTGATGACAATTTAAAATGGAATAACTTAAAATAATTGAAATTAAATAATGTACAGTAAAACATCTACAGTAAATATAATTTAGCCAAATGTCAGTACTGTAAGTATTTTTTAAACTTAAAGTCAAATATTTCAAATTTATCATAGTCTAGAGTCAGGGGAATGTTTTAAAAATTATTTTTTTGAAATACTGAGGGCAGCAGATACTTTACACACTAACGTTTCAGATTTGAGATAAGAAAGTCACACTTTCTCATAGTTTAATCTTAACAGCTTCACTTAAAAAACAAAATTCCATACAGTATGAAATAAAATCCAGTTCAAAGAGAACATAAGAGAAACCTCTCTGGGTCTTGAAATTAAATACATTTTCCTTATTTTTTTTCCCCCTAGAAGAGTAATTCACTTTGGTATCCTTTAAATAATATGTAAAAAGCTGGCCATGACAGGTACTGCATTTAGTCCCTTCACAGTTGGAGGAGGAAAAATAGCCTAGAATAGATCATGGGCAGAACTGTCACATTTGTCAGAGGGAACTCTCTCCTGACTGTTCTCTAGATTTATTCATCATTTCACTTTCCCAAGAATAATGCGGCTCCCTCTCCTGTGCCCCTCCCCTCCTATCGCCTGTGTCTTGATTCACACACTCCGTAGTGGGGTGCTCAAAGCAGATGCAGGTCACTTCGCAGAGCCCACCCCTACGTGTGCTGGTAGGGAGAGAACTAGCCAGGGGAGTTTGTGCCCTAATCAGTGATATTTCAACCAGCAGTTCAGCTAAAACCGAGATGTGGGATTCAAAGAAGCCAGGGAAACCTAGATCTCCTGGTGCAAAAATGGGACCACTATATTGTAGATATTCAGGTGTATAAAATTAATTATTAAGCGAATTTGGAGCAGGCTGAGAGGTCATACAGTTCACCTCACAAACACAACATGGACACACGTCTTAAGATCGCTTACCTACCAGGCAGCTTTTGCTGAGCGGTTTTCCGCTGGGAGTGAACTGTTTGCTCCTCATCTCACAGGGCACTGTAGTTATATAAATTTCCTTGGATTGTCTTACAGAAAACATGTGACTACTGACAGAACGCTATTACACGTTAGCTTTTCCCGGTGACAACCATTTGCTAATAGAATTTCTATCTTGTAATAAAATACAGTCAGCCTAAAATAATTGTTAGAAGCACATGATCAGGACCGGCTTTAGGGTACATGATGAGATTTGTAACGCTATCTGAATATGATTTTTAAAAGATAGCTTCCTAATTATCATAATTGATTTGAAGATGTGAATGAAGGCTTGTAGGGGCCAAGAAGGGACATCTACGATAAGCCAGTGAGTCCCATTCATTTTGTATTTAAGGTCTGAAGCCAAGAAAGCCAGTGCTGTTGGTGACAGGGCTGAGCTGTCCTCCACCTGAGCCTTCTGCCTCCTCTCCTAACTATGCACAGCCACTGTGGTTTAGGTCACCACTGGACACTCACATGTGC
This sequence comes from Dolichotis patagonum, assembly GCA_004027295.1. Classification (NCBI taxonomy): domain Eukaryota; kingdom Metazoa; phylum Chordata; class Mammalia; order Rodentia; family Caviidae; genus Dolichotis; species Dolichotis patagonum. The sequence continues at coordinate 40,656 of PVJX010005705.1, read as the reverse complement.
CCACTTCTTTTTCCAGTCTTCACAGCTGTATCTGTTGCTCTCCTTGAGCACCCACTTGTAGCACTGCAGGTGTGAAGGAATGTCACAAAATGCAGTCCCGTTTCCTCCGAACTCCAAGTTCATTTTAAAGAGCCAGCGCTGGATTTGCAGGTGGTCGGTCACCACCTGGCTCAGCTGTTCTATCATCTGTGGGGGAGAAAACACAGCAGCGTTTACTACAGAGCGCTTCCTCCCCACCGGGGAGTCTTGGCCTTCCTTTACCTTACATACCCTCTTTGTTTGGTTCTCTTCTACTTATTTAGGCAGGCTGAAGAAGTTTTAACTGATGCATATATGATGTGACGAAACCAGTAATTCATTAGACCAAAGGCATGTTTAAAAACACAATCTTATTTATGAGAAATTCTGAAAGTATTATTTTGCTAGCTTTTTTGGGGGGGTTACTGGGGATCGAACTCATGACTGCGCTCTTGCCAGGCAGGCGCTTATGCCGCTGAGCTAAATCCCCAGCCCTTAGCTTTTGAAGGTGAAAGAATCTTTAAGTATCTGTCATTGAATTTTGGCATTGTTCTTTCTTTCTCAGAGAGTTATTGATTCCTCAAATGGTTTTTTATAGTTTCAAGACTATAGAGTTATAGTCTTAAAAACTTGGACTGTGTCGAGCTTTGTTGAGCTTTTAAATGTTATAATCTATAAAATACTTAATTTTCCTCTCATTAATGCACATGAAATACCTTTATGTGACTGGTCGGTTGGCCAATTTACACATGCATGCTATAAACAAGTGTGTTACCAGGCAAGACAGATCAAGGAGATAGAACACTCATGAAAGCGACCTTCCTGGAATAGACATCCACCTTGCTCTTTATTTCAAGCATTCCCTCAAGAATACTTCACAATGGGTACAGATACAGGGAAGTTTAAGGGACAGGATCGAATTCTAAGCTTTAACATTGAAATGGTGATGATAACAGTAATACTGTCTCGTATTGCTGAACTCTTGTTAAGAGCCAGGCCCTCAGCTCATACAAGTTCTCATTTAATACAGTAGCCTATACGGTAGGCACCATTGTTCCATTTAGTATGTATATCCAGGCAGGCTAACTTCAATAACTTGCCCAAGCACTCAGTGCCCAGCACTGAGTGATGGAATGGGGTTCCTCCCGGGTTGTTCCCAGGTTGCTGTGACCCTAAACCCTCTCCACGGTGCCGCCTGTCTCAGCCTGCAAAGAGCTGGAGGAGATGATAAAGAGTTAGAAGCCAGAGCAGAAGAGAAGCAACTTGCCTTACAGTCAGTAAGCCATTTGGGGTGCATCTGAATCCTACAGAAGTCTATAGTGAGGTTACTAATAAAGTGTCTGAGAGAATCACCACATTAGATTACAATTTTTTTTGGTCTTGTCTTATCATCAGACTTTCAGTTTGCACTCCCTAGAAAGCAACAAAACATTATCCTTTTCTCCTCTGAGGACTTCTTTCTTTCAAGATGACTTGGCCCACCAAATAGATGTTCAATTTTTTTTTAAACTAAGGAGTGTGAAAAGATTCAAGATTTATAGTCCTGTAGAATTTGGAATTATAAAATTAAAATAACTTTAAAACTGTTCCCTTGAATTGTTATATCCAGCAAATGTTCCTGGGTTATCACATGACATGGCAGTGTGGAAGAGACACTGAAAGAGCCATGCTTGGGGTCCTCTAAAACCTCATGTCACTTGGAGCATTCACTTAGGATGAAAATAAAATTGTACTAACTCCCTAATTATCAAGTGGTGTCTCCATATAACTTGGGTGTTTAGATGACAAATCTACACATCACATGAACTCAGCCTAGGAAGGCTTTTTAATATGTGTCACTTCTTTCTCTAGTGTGTTGAGAAGATAGATACTGTGAGCATATCTCGATATATGTTTTGTAATCACACTTTGCAGAAGTACAGCGGTCTTTGGCATGTTAACTAATGTCAGATAAAATTCTTTTGCCACCCTAAAGAAAGGGGTTCTGGCATGCCTTCTGTATTGTACATTTGGATATATTTCTAGAGGTTGCAACTCCTGACAGAATTATTATCTGTTTCTTCCAAATCCTATTATTTGTTGCTTCTAAGAATCCTATAAATGGGTGTCTGTTGATGGATCCCCTACAGTAATGAAACGATCGATAGCATTGTAAAGACTGCACCACTGGAAAGAATTATGTGCTATCTTTAAGTGAAAATTGAACAGTGTTTTAAAATAGCATTGCCATTTTTGATTATTTAACCAAAGCCGTCAATATTTCACAAAGAACACATGCCAGAAAGGGGACTTGCACAGTTACTTTATGGATCAAAACAAGAAGTGTTCACTGTGCTCATGCTAGAAAAAATAATAGTTAATCATAAACCGAATGACTTTATGCTATTCCCAAACATTTATCATTTTCTATTTCAGCATATCTGTTCAAAATATGTAATATATTTAGTTGTGATTCATTTTATACTGGTAAAGAGCAGAAGTAGAAAAATGACTACTGGGAAAATACAGCTAATACCCAGGAATCCTTATTAACCTAAGTTAAAATAATCATGGCTTTCTTTTACCATCTTTAAATTTATGATGTGCATTGGTAAAAAGTCAGAGCTACTGATTCATCACCATCTGCAGATTCAAAATACTGCTACACTCAGATCGATTGGGTAGGGTAGGCAGTTAGGGTTAGAGTTAGGAAAGATCTCAGTGGAATATTTCAGTTCTTGATGACCTCAAATGTACATTTCCAAACAAACAGAGTAGAACTCAGTTCCACTTGGCTTACTGTTATACAAATTGTACATACCAGGTGTTACATAACATTCCTCAAATTTGATGTATCTGTGAGGTTTTCAGCTCTACTTCTGAGTACTAGCCTAGACAGAGGTTTAACTCATTAAATGTGTCTACATCTTTAACCACAATTAACACATCAAGTTCAGAAATATTTCAGAGCAAAGACTGACTGAGTTGTCCTCAGTGAAGATGAAACCAAGACTCAATATAAATATCGCACATAGATTTTAAAGTCTTGAAGGTTGTTTAATGGAACGTGCATGTGTGAAATCCTGTCATTTCAAAGTATATTCACTTGTATTAACTCTGTCAACAAAAAATTCTCCTGGGAAGCAGAGTCAGCCATTGCCATCTTCAAATTCCAGTGGAGGTTAATGACACCGGTGTGGTACACAGCTCAGGGGGAGCTCTCCATCCCATTCTACTAAAATTGCTTGTGCCTTTTCCAGGCTCTGCTTCCTTCATGAGTCCCTTATTGCCAAGAACGCTCAAGCAAGACTGAAACACGTGAGAGCAATTTAATAAGCTCATAATTATCTTCAAACTAGTCTCTGCAATGTACGATCTCCTAAAAGGCTTGATTTGGGGCCTCACTGGCTACCATAGGTGGGTGAAAAGAGGGGATTCCTGACACCGTCATCCCTCATAAATACTCAAGTGTATGGTTCTTCAGGTTCTTGAGAAGTGGATGGGGCAATAATTTGTGACTGGCTTAGAATAGTGGTCAAGAAAGGTACTGAAACAGGGTTTAGGAAATGCTAACAGCCACTTGTCTTTTAATTTTCTTTACTATGGAAACAGATGGCAGTTAAATGAGAGAACACCTGCCAGAGCTAACTCAAAGAGAAAACATTTCTAGTGGCTAATGTATTTCTCCAAATATTTCAGGCCCTAACTATCTCCTGGAAGAATACAGAACCAACAGACTTGGTCCAAGGCAAAACCAAAAGTAGTTTTATTCCAGGAGCTATTTCAGTTCTTCTTTCTGGATTCTTTCCCCTCCTTCCTTTTGGGCCCTTCCTGAGAAGCCAAAGTATTTTTTTACAGAGCCAAGGGTGTCTGTAGCCCTCTGCAGTTTGACCTGGCAGAGAGACTTACTCTCTGGAACTTTCCAAAACTACTGCCTTTAGCCAAAATTGACTCTCATGTTTCTTAGGGTCCTATTGGCCGGCTGGTATGATGATTAACTGATCTATGTTAAGGCATTAAATAGTGATGGCAGATTAGTCCAAATGACAAGTCATTTCAACAGATTCTTCTATGTCTCAGTCCAAATGAGTAAGTATTTTGGAAATTCCAGCAATTTTTGCAAGACCAGTGGGAAATTTCAAAACATGTACACATATTCTTCATTGGGCAGTGCTGGCTTCATATCACCTTAAGTTGCCCGAGGTCAAAAGGATGTGAGATACTTGAGCAGAGCCTGGCGTGCCCATCCCACATACCTGTTGATAATTATAGATGTCATATATTCCAGGAGGGATTGGCACATTGGCACTGTTGAAGACCTGTTTACTTCCAGACTTGGCACTATAAAGATGAACCAGTTCAGGCTCTGAGCCCAGGATAGGTACATCTAACATATCAGCCACAGCTAAGTCATCTCTGTGGAGGAGTCCACCCACGATGTAGGCCTCTGTGCCTTGGATGAGATTTTTTATTCTTTTGATGGCTTTGGGACTGTACATCAGGTGAGTGGCCAGGCACATGTGATGAGTCTGGGGGAAGAGCACATTATTCTTGTTAAAAGGTGTGCCTTTTCTAGTCCGTGCACCTAATTTATAATGTTGCACATAATAAATACATTATTAATAGCAGGCTGGGTTATGACCTATCCTGTTGTTTAGCAGTTTAAATTGATAAAAGCTGTTGGGGTGAGGTTCCATAATCGCTCACATCTTTAGTGTGTTGGAAATAGGCTCACTGGGAATAGAACTAATTACTACACATCTGTATTTATTTGATCCACGTGGAATTATCCTTCTGTCAGAAGGAAAGAGGCTGGTGGCCTTTGGATAATAGTGATTCATCTCTGCAGCACTTCTGGCATGGTTTAACACTAAAGCGTCTGGAAAATCAATACAAAAAAATGAAGAAAAAAGCCTCATAGTATTCTTCACTATATAGACTCGTAATTTGCCAACTCTTGAAGTGCTTCAGTAGGAAAACGGCACTTGACACCCCTTTTCCAGAATTCTACCACAGAATCAGTTTCAGAGAATATGTACTTTTGTAGTGATTGTCAGTGGTTCTAGCTGAAAATTCTGGAAAGGATTCACAAAGAAAAAAAATTGAAAATTTCAGCAAAACTCAAATTCTTTTTCCAATGACAAATTATTTTTATTTTATTTTGGCTAGTTAGAACCACCTTAGCAACGCATGTGCTTATCTCATTCAATGGAGGAAGCTACTCTCTTCAACAAGCAGAGGACAGAGCTAGATGGTCAGCACACACCAAAACTAATACAATCACGATTTTGCTTTCAGGGAATGGAGACACGGATATGAACAGTTAACAGGTAACTAAAGCAAGGTTGATAAGGCCATAGGAAGCTACAGAGTGCATCAGAGGTATGGAAGAGAGAGGCAGAGGCCATACGCGGGTAAAGAGAGCTGAAAAGGCAAGTTATTCATTCTCCTTAAGCCCCAGTTTTCTCATCTGCACAAAGAATTCAGTATCTGTATCACAGGGATGTTGTGAAGATTAAGTGCGGTAAAGCACTTAAAACACTGTCTGGGATACAATGAATGCCTAATGAACGTTAGCTGATATTATTATCATGACAGAGGTTAGCAATGAGGTGTATTTTGAAGTGTGAGTTAAGATTTTATCAGGTGAGGGTGGGCATGGGAGAGCCATTCCCCAAGAACGCAATACTAGAACCAAGGCTGTGTTCACTTCCGTGAGAGAAGGGAACACCAAAAAGAAAAGTGCTAGGGTTTTGGAATTCAGCAGACCTTGTGATGAAATACACCTGTCACTCATATACCATGTGACCTGGGCCAAATGAGACTCCATGAGTCCATTTCTGCACATGTTAAATGAGGGTCAAAATACCCATACCCTGTGTGTCAGAAATATAAAACACCTAGTGTAACACCAGACATTGGGCCAGTGGTCAATAAATGATAGTAATTATTTTTACAAGGAAAACTTCTTTGAAAAATAAAGCCAGCACTCTGGAGTGGCGATGCATGCCTATAATCCCATCACTCAGGAGGTTGAGGCAGGAGGATCTCTGTGAGTTTGAGGCCAGCCTAGGCTACATAAGTGAGTTCAAGGCCAGCCTGAATGACCCTGTATCAAAAAAAAAAGCCATTAAAATGTCACGCAAATAATATAAAAGCACCAGACTCTTAGGGAATCCAAGAGGTTTTGTAGACTAGCATCTACTTCCAATTTTAGTGAAAAATTATCTATTCATCTTAGCATGAAAATGTGGAGAAATGCTCAGTGATTGTTTTCAGGACTATCCAAGGCACCAATCTGCAAACTGCTGAATAGTGTAACTTGTAAGAGTGGAAGAAACAAAACTGGACTGGGGAGATGCTTCTGGATTTCAGTCCTACTTGAATTTGTAACTTGCTGGGTGATTCAGGACACTTGATCTTTCTGAGCCTTAGATTCCCCCCTTAGAGGGGGTGGGCTAGAAGGCTCTAGGGTCCTTCCAGCTCTGACATACCCGCCCATAAGAGCTCTTCCTACTTACTGATTAATTATTGGGTGCAGAGTTCTTTTTGAGGATGACGAAAAGTTCTGGAAATGGATAGTGATGATGATCGTACAACAGTGTAAATGTACTTACTGTTACTAAATTGTATGCTTAAAAGCGGCTAACATGGTAAATTTTATGTTATCTATACTTAGCACAATAGGAAAGGCAAAAAAATTGTATTTCTCTGAGAAGATTTATATGATTTAACCTATCAAGCCCTTTCTCCAGTTTAGGAGTTTTATTTTATGCAATATGCCTTTCCTACGGTAAGTCAAATTCATTTTTCTTTTTCTTTTTTTATTTTATTTTAAAAGGGAGTAAAATTAAACACAACAAAACAGAACAGAACGGGACATAAGAAAGCATACAAAGCTAGACAACCAGAGATCTTCACTATCTGTCATATTGTCTCTTGTTTTCTTCCAAATGGTTGTCCTTATCTTTGCATATGGGGAACTCATACTAAATAACATAGCCAATCTTTTCACAAGATATGTAGTTCACTGGCTCCCACTTGCTAAGCAGGGGGAGGAGGAGGGGGCACACGGGATGGGGGACAGGACGACATGAGGTGTCTGGTTCTCAGCCCACACGCAGGCAGGATCACAGCCATCCCCCAGAGAGGGGAAGAGTTCCTTGTTCTCCTGGCACCCCGAATCAACCGCACAGTGCAGGTCCCGACACGCCAGGTCTCTCTCCTTTGGGCTGCGGAAAGTCTGCCACACTCACAGCCACCCCCCAGAGACGGGGGGAGTTCCTTGTTCTCCCGGTACCCCGAGTCAACCGCACGGTGCAGGTCCCGAGGCGCCAGGGTCTCTCCCCTGCAGGCCCCACAAAGTCCGCCATACTCACCTATTTCTTTCTGATGAATTGACCATTCCATTTCCAAAGTTCTGAAATGGCCAACAGACCATAGAAAGAATTCTCTTTAGGTTCCTGTTTGAAACCAGCAGCTGTAGCAATCTGCTGGCCTTGCTTCAGGGCCACAAATTCATTTTTAAATTGTACTCTGAGAGTACATGTTAGAAAACTCAGTGCTTCATTGGTCAATGGCAACTGACTGCATCTGGTGGGATCTGTTTTCCAGATAGCTGGTCATTACTTTTCCTCCTTGTTTATTTCATGTTTTCCTTTGCCTATACATTATTCCAGTGAGGAAATATAAGGGGAAAAAAAGTACCTGTCCAAGGGGAATTACTGGCTTGAGTTACCATGTCTATGGTGGGTTTTTCAGGGCATCTAGAAGAGTATTCTATCCTCTCCCGGTAAGCCAACAAGGTCAAAGCCTTAGTCACAAGTTCATGGAAGGTGGTATCCATTAGCAGTCCCGTTTGGAGACAAGGACACTGAGGCTCAAGTGATTTGCCCAAAGTCACACAGCTAGTGAACAGCAGAGGCAGCGCTCCAATCCACTTAGCCCGAGTGCTACGCCATTGTGCCACCATGCCCCCACCTTACAGAGTGAGCAGCGAAGGCCTGGTGCCGCTGGCTTTATGAGCTGTGGCGAGGGGATAACAGATGCAGCAATAGAAACTCACACTAAAGTTTGGGTCACATTTTCAGCCAGGATGGATTTCTGTCTCCTCCAAGAGCTTGTTTCTATGGGCTCTGTATTCTAGTCATGTGTGGGCATGCCTTATTCTTCAGGCAACACAGTGCCACAGCACTGTGTTAAATGTATTTAATAAAGATTTAAATGTGAGTGAGTGATGGCAGAGGACACTTTATACACCGCAGGTCTTGTGTGATCATTTAGAGGAAATTGGTATCATTGGATCCAGGAATCAGATTAACACTGGTAACCAAAATCGGAGATGTTCTTAATTGCCTTGTGTTATGGCTACATTTAATTTATCACCCCTGATATTTTTCTTGACCTGAGACAAATGGTAGTTGTTTAATGTCTCCATAAACATCAAAATTATCCAAAAATAGACACGATGACTTCGTTGGAGCACATTTTGCCATTACAAATTCAAGCATTGTATAGTAACTTGGGGAGATGTACAAACAGATTTTGGCACGCTTTTAAAAATCTCCTCAAAGCCATCCATTTGAATGAAAATCAGCACTGATACAATCTCTCAAACCCATTAAAAAAGAAATAAAGCAATAGCTAAACATGAACAGAAACTGATTTGAAAGTGAGAGTTTAATTTTTGTATTTTAAAAAGTTGATTGTTTATGAGTGATTAATTACTCACATAATTTGAATTTAAGTGATGAGAAGTAGTAAGTACTTAAAACCTTGCCTCTTTGTTTCTGCTAAGATACAAGCCTACACACTGGCTGTACTTTGGTGTGTGGGAAAGAGCTGCCTCTCTTTTGCTTGGAAGTCACAGAGTTCAGTGCTGGGGTAAATGTCTCAGGGAGCAGGACTATAAAATTGGGGAGAACGCTGGAATTATCTAAACTATCTTCTCATTTTACAGACAAAGAGAGGACCAAAGAGGTAGAGGGTCTTGCCCAAGGCACGGGTTCACCCAAGAGCAAACCAGTCACTTCCAGTTCACTACAGTGTTCTAGACTGGCCAGAATTTGGTTTATACTCTGGTTCTACTGGGAATCTTGGACTGGAAAATAAATCTTAGTTTCCACAGACATAAAAGAAGAGCGGTAATTTCTGTCTTGCATTGTTCTGATGATCAAGTGAGAAATACACGTTAAGAATTCGGTAAATTTACTCTTTCTCACAGATCCCTTTCTACTCCATGCCCGTTCCACTCCAGATGGATATTTCAGAAGAAACTCCGTATTAGCAGCTAGCAGACATTAGTTAACTAATTAGTTAAGTAAACTTGAGTCTCTGGCTTGAGAAATTTGGGGATTTACACACTTGTGATAGATCTTTGTCTTTTTTGCTCTCCTTCTTTGTTTCTTTCCTTCTTTGCTAATGCCCACAGTGACTATGCCATTGAACCCAGGGTACAACTAGGCAGAACCAAAAAAAAAAAAAAAGTCCTTCCTTTGTGGATATGGAAGGTTCCAAAGCCCACGAGTGGCGATGATTTGTTCCCTGTCCTTTCTCTTACTGCGCCTCCCTTGCTTTCCTATTTCACAACCAAGGCTTTCAGTAAAACAGAGCTGAGTGGAGAGCTTTGGGAGGGGTGGATATTGAGGTGTCCACTGGGACTGTTCATCTGGATAACAGAGACAACTCACTGGGCAAACCAGCAAGGCGGAAATGCAGTAGTAGCCTTTCCCTGCTCTGGCAGGACTTTGTCAGGTTCCATCCTTCTCCCTTTTTGGTTTGTCAAACTGTACATTTAGAGGTACATCTGAGTGTTAATAAGTACTAACTGAGCGCACACACACATCCTGTGTAAGGTGTGCAGCCAGGGTCTCTGGCAGCGTGTCCATAGCTGGTTGGTGCACCTCGGTTCTAAGAAGCAGAGGCAGCCATCGTTCTAAGAAAATTCAATCTTTAATTATACAAAGCAAGTCTCCCAAGAACTGGATAGTCCATTAGGTATTAAAATGTTTAATGTGGAACGTTTAAATTCTTACTAAAATGTACAGCAATTCATTCCAAGCCATCTCTTGCTTGGCCTTAGTCTAGAACATTGCCATCATGGTTCCGTGAATTCCCAAAGAATCGACTAGGGACGGGTTCCACTTAGAACTCATTCCAGTCAGAAAATGGAGGCCTTGGTCTAGATTGTATCCCTAAGTAGCTTTGTGACCAGCCTTTCTGTGTCTTGGTGTCCTCCACACAATCGAGTAAAAAGGATGGTGGGTGTTACAAACTCACCTACTTGAGGGCTTCACCTCGTAACTGCAGTAAGGCTTCAGCTACAGGGAAACCGGGCACGTGTAGCTGAACTAAGTCTGAAAGTTAAACTGGGATATTTATTTCCTACAGCCCAACTTGTAGTCTAATCAGTAAAGCTGTTAAACTTGCAGTAATATTTCACTGATGTGTACCAGAGTGTAGCAAGTTATAAAATTTCCAATTTAATTTTACTGCATCCCTGAAGCCGCAGTAATTAGGAGACAAACTCACAGTGAAGATGTTTACAGCTTCAGGGGTGATAATTTTGAACCTGTGCCGCAGGTCACTTCTGTCCTCAAGGTTCCCTGATTTGACAGCTGCATGCAGACTTAGGATTCTATTGTAATACAGCGTTAACTCTTCAGTCATATGATGGGAGCAGATGTAGATGACGTTCACGTTGTCATCTAAAACCAACAGGCACAACGTTAATTACTGGTCTAAAGGTAAATGGCACCGTGAACTCTGGCATCCAATTGATGTTGTGCAATTTAAAATAAAAGTGTTTCCAAAAGCCACATTGAAGTTAATTTAGCTTGATTTTGCACACATCTTAGCGATCTAACCAGCTTTTTTCACATTAGCATTTCTCTGTTGAAAAGGTAAACACCACCACCAACTACAACAAAATACATGCAGTGATTCCTTCAGAAAGAGGGCTGTGAGGTAGCATGAAACTGTACTTTCAAATAATACACGGGGATGTAGCCACGCAACTCCCATTAACATCAATGGGAATTTATCCCATTAACTTCAGCAAATTATAAAACAAAGCTATTAACTTTAGAAAGCTGATGAAATTGCAATTTCTTATTCTGCTTGGACTTGAGTGGGCCAATTCAGGGAATGTCCTGTCCAAATAAATGGTCTGATTATGACCGTAGGGATAATTATTTAGGAAACCAACTTTTCCCCTGCTCCATTCCCAAAGAGGAGTATATTACTTGAATAGCACATGTAGTGATTCTTGGTCTAAAGGAAACGTGTCTCAATTTCACTGTTCTCTTTCTTAAGATGTGCTTCTTATTATGCACATAGAAAGAAATCCTAATTAAATATCCCATCCAAATGGAATAGTGGATAAGATTACTCACTCCATGCTGCAGAGTATTTTAGGGAGCATGGGTGAAAAATTAGCAGCCAATGGAATTATTCATTCATAAAATAGTGGACTATTATAAATACCAACAAGTGAAACACTTGGCTAAATAAACAAGAGGGAAATCCAGTGAGAAGAGTGACTGAGATGCTGCCCTTGAGGAGTAACCATTTCACAGGCTCAACACTGTAAAATACAGAGGAGAGAAGTGGTGCAAGGAAACAAACAGGCACTCGGGATTTCAGAGGGAATGCTGAAAATGTCACTGGTGTGGTTTGCAATGTCTTCCAAAAGCCTCAAGTGCTCAGAGACAGGGCTCTGGGAAGGGGATAGGAATATAAGGACACCAACTGCCTCGATGGATCGGTCCATTGATGACTTTGTATCTGAATGCACTGCTAGGAAGTGGGGCCATGGTGGAGGAAGTAGGTCCCTCAAGAGTAACTACAAGGGTGTGTTTTTGTCTCTAGCCCCTTCGTCTGTCTCTGCTTCCCGGCTGCCATGAAGTACAGCTCTTCTGCACCGTGTCCTTCTGCCATGGTGTTTCTTGCATTGGAGCCAGCTGGCCATGGACTAACACCTCTGAAACCATGAGCCACATGATTCTTTTCTCTTTTAAGTTATGTTTGTCAGGTGTTTTGTCCCAGGACCAGAAAAGTGACCAACACAGTTTCCTTGGCAGCGTGAGCCAAGTGGAAATTCTAAGACTCCTCTGTTACAGTTTGGCAGGTATACAGAGCACAGACTTAATTCTGGTTCAGCTCTGGGAACATTATTTAACTTATTATGCTTTGTTTTCTTCATTTGTAAAAATAGGAATGAAACCACCTAAGGTATAGAGTTTTAGACAACAATGTAATGAAAGAATATATGCAAAGCACCTGTGCAATCTCTGGCACACTCAACAAATGGCCCAGGTACCCGAATGTTCTCCATGGCCCAGCTTGCCGAGCCCAGCCAACAGCACCTCCTATCCTGTGTACCATTCCTGTGCGCCTTGGGATCAGATTTAACACAATGGAGCAGTGTCCTCTGTTGTTCCACGCTTTTGTTTCAAACTTACTATTCTCTGCAAGGTCCTCAGATTCAAGGTTTATACCTTGTGCCTGGGTATACCCCAAGTGTGGGTATAGTACAGAGCACATAGGTGCTGGGCTGCTGAGCTATATCCCTGGCCCAAACTAGTCAGTTATTAAACCAAACCAGTAATTTTCTTAAAAAAGAAAGGCATATAAAAAAGGACACAAAAACAATCAAGAAAAATAACTAAATAACTCTGTAGTAGAATAAAAATAAATTTTTCTTGGAAGGAAAAATTACAGATGTAAGAAATCACTTTTCTAATTTCACCTTTCTTTTCTATTTATTTCTGGGAAAGGAATACATATTTCTCACTCTAGTATTAGTGTGCTTTCATCATGAATCTATGTATGTTCACAATTAACTGGTGGGTAATTATGAAAAGGAGCTGATAAAAAAATGCAAGTTGCTTTGATTGCTAGTCAGTAGTCAAGATCAGTTACTCTCTTAATTCATCTAGGAATTGAAAATACTATTCCTTCGAGTACCTGACAGTGCTAACTTCATAGCCGGCATCAAATGATAAATCTTATCAGTCTGATTAGATCATCTTTGATTCCCCTGATAAGCAGGAAAAACAACACCTTGTACTATCAAGTAATAAAAAAGGATGGTTATTTATTCTTCCACTGTTACTAATTTTTCTAGTTTCCTCATATTCATATTACATTTAAAAGTACTTTTCCTTTCATCTACTACTTCTAAACTTTACTCGTCTTGAAGAAGTTATTTGATTACGCTGATGTCTCAGGAGAGCAGTGTTCCAAGAAAAGGGACAGTCTACCAGAAATGTCCATATTAGCTGAAGTTTCTTACTGCAGAAGGACACAGACTGAATTACTGGATTATTTAAAATAGAAGGGTAATACTTTCAAAGCTTTGCCAGCAATGAGAACCTTTTGCAAAGAAATTCTTTAGTGATGATTTGTTCTATATATAGAAAGGTGTAAAAAAAAAAGCTGAAGAAAAAAATTCAGTCAAATAAATTAGAGTCAAGTCTGCCCTCTGCTGCACTTCAGTGGTTTTTATCCAGTCAGGTTTTTAGTTGAAATAGTTCAGCACTAACAAATCAATCTCAAGTCATTAAATTTTCTGTGATGCCTAAAAACGATATTAGTGCCTAGATAATAGATTAAAGCAATTATACTATTATTATTTTAGGACTCTGTAAATTTCTAGTACTGATATATTTTTGTTACCAAGTGGCATTTATAAAATAATAATGATGTTGAAATAAATATGAATAAAAAAAATGAATCATGTAAAGTGTGTCATTTCAGAGAGCCAGAGAAGTTGGTCATTGATAATTTAGACTTCTCCCTTGATTTCCTTAAATAAGGGCCAAAGCAATTATAACAAAACAAAGAAGTCTGTACTTGGTAACTGACAAAAATCTAATTTTTGTTTTTATTTCGGTGCTGGGAATCAAACTCATAACCTCGCACTTGCCGGGCAGGCACTGTGCCACTGAGCTGTATACCCCAGGCCCTAATTTTTGTTTATCCCCAGTTTTTGACCACAAACTGACTCGATGTTATTTCTTAGTCTTTACAATCTAGTTATTTAAGTCTAACGTGAACCTTGGCCGTGAATAGCATCCGCCAGAGCCGTCACCTTCAGACATCATCCTCTTCTGGACCAGATTGGTGACAGACTGAGGGCTGCCCAACTAGTACCAGGGCTGACTTTCAGAGAGGTGTTCCCTTTGCGCACTCAAATTCTGTGTTCCTGAGAATTCCCTCCACTGGCGCTTCATGTTTGTACTAACTAGATGTTTTATATTTATAGAATTCTATATTCCTAAGAATTCCTTCCACTAGCACTTTGTTTTCTACCAACTAGATGCTTTATATTTATAGAATAGTGTTTTAAAAAAAAATCTCTCTTCATTTCGCCAGTATTTTTTACAATGAAAAGCCAGTGCTGCATTTCTGATACCGCCTTCCATTCACTGCCTAGATATCAGACAATACTGACACCAACAGCAAATGTTGACCTCAGTCACTGCAAGGATTCAGTAAATAAAGATGATTTTGGTGATACAGGAGAGAAATCCTTATCCAAACCTACAGCAAAGAGAATGTAGTAAACCGCTCAAGTAATTGATTAAAACATCATTGTTTTCCTAAGTTGATTTCACTATCCACCTGTTACTTAAAACACTCATTTCCCCTAAAAATAGATTAGAAACCCAAGTCTTTTCCTGATAGAGGGAAAATAAGCAAAAAGAAACATTGTATCAATATTCACTGGTAAACACTGAAAAAGAGTCGTTTGTGTTAAACTACTGTACCTAAGATGTCACACAGCCTCCCCAGCTGCATATTCTGTTGTGTGTTGAAATCGCCAATATGTTCTCGCACAGGCTGGGAATATCCTAAAAGGCAAACAATATATCAAAGCCCAGAAAAAGCAAGTCCGTATAGCAAAATGGCTCATGAGAATTTCAAAATGTCACAGTCCACACTACCAGGAAAACAGTGTCTCTGCAGCATTTTATAGAAGCAGTTGCAAGAAGGTGGCCCTTGCCTCCCAGGGAATTAGGCATTATCTGGAAAGATACACTAAGTCTCATTCTGCAAGAGAGGCCTGTGGTTTTCAGTACTAACAAAGCTCCTGAGAGTCAGAATTACAAAAACATGGGGAAACGTCCTGACATTTAAACATAAAACGTTATGCTCAGGTTAACAAACATTGTCTTGGCCTTTGAACTTGTGTGCCTGATGTGGCCCCTTGGAGGTGTGTGCCGGAATCACTTAAAACAGATGCCTGGATTTCAGATAAACCTTTTATGGTCAGGATTATGTATTTAAGGAATTGTCATAGCCAAGCAGCAGGCTTCTACTCCTAGCCAAAAGCACTTCTAACCTTGAAAAGGCACGGGAGGTGAAAGCAGTTGCTTTGTCAGTGCTAAGAAAAGTCCTGCAGTTAGCTTTCGTTTCCACTAGAAACAGCAGAGGGAAAACGCGTGGATTATATCATCTAAAATCTTCTATGGAACGAACAACAGCAGAAACATTTTGTGCCAGTGTATCATGTCTTAAAAGAAAAGTGGATCCAAACATGAACTTAAATGGCACACATACGAGCAGTATATTTGCTTATGTGAAATTCAGCAACTGAAGGTGCAACTTTTTTAAAAAATAAAAGTGCTTTTCACATTTTGAAGAGATGCTTCAATGCCTCCTTGTGGCTAGTGAGCCCAAGCACATGTTTCAGGCTCAACGGCTGTGGCTGAAGCGGTTTAACAGACTACATCTTCAAGATGGAATGCAGAGCGCCTTCTCAGCGTAAGAAAAACTATAGCAATTCAGGGAATAGGGCTTCCGCCCAAACCAATTCTGATAATTGACGCTTTGCTTTGATGTCAGTGTTTAAACATTAGACAGCGTCTTGAAATTTAATGAGTTTAGGATTCCTCTAAAAGCATCTCTGCTATACGCATATGAATACTAACACAGACCATTCCATATTGAATACTAATTCAGACAGGTAAAGTTTCAATGCTGCCTTTATGTGTGATGGCAGTATTGGAACCCTTGGGATTTTACATTTGTTAAAGTCTGCTGGTGTTCAGACAAATGTTTATAAAGATGCATTGTAAGTAACTCGTAGAGCCTATGAGAAGATAAGAAAAATGCCTGAAGAGTAAAGTATGATTAAGAAAAGAGGCTGAGAGCATTCCACGAATGCGTTTCCTTTCAAAAGTAAAGATAAAAGGTAGGATGCGATGTCTCATTAAGACGATGTCCAATTTAAAATAGAAAAGATGTTTGATCACTTTGTAGCTGCAAATGCAGCATATGAGGGAATAAGTCTGTGTTTCATTCAAGTGCTGGAGGTCGGTTTTCCAACAAATTACTTGGTACCTCTGTTATCACTGATCAAGGGTGCGTAAAAATGTCTTTGCAGGCAGGACTGACAACTCTAATACGTTTACACATATACCCATTTTAAAGAATTGCATGTTAACAATCTCAGAATATGGAAGGTCATGGGAAATAACAGATATGAAAAAAATTTTGTAAACTGTAAAGTGTTGCATAAATATATCATAATGTTATGAGGTATCTGCATTTCCAAAGTACACACAACAACAAATTCTGTGGTAAGTAATATAGATATTCCATGACAAATAATACAGTATATACAACATTATTAGAGCAGAAGTTTGGAATCAATTTTATTCTCATGTGTTATATATCCACACATTACAGGTATTGAGCATACAGGTGAAAAGATTCAACAGGATATTTAAAAATCATAGAGACTTAACCAGGAAACTACCAACAGTTATATGGCTTTGAGGAGTTGAGAAGAAATATGGCAGAGACATCGAATTTCAGGATATAATCTACAAAGACATGGTTACTTCAGAGGTCAGAGCAAGAATACCTAGGGAATCTTGAGGGACTCTCAACCCCGTTATACCTTTGGAAATCAGGGTGAGTTTCTTGTCCAAGATTACACAAACCTACACATCATTATATATGTCTACCACATATTCAGTTACCACATATTTAGCTCTTGTGATCAATTTAGTTTACATGAAACGCAAGAGAAGACTCTGAGTGAGATTAGAGAACTCCAGAAAGGACAAAGAGCTTTTGAGTCTTTCCTCACTTTAATTTTCAATTTGCTGTGGTAGACAGAATAATAGCCCTCCAAGATGTCCATATTCTAATCCCTGGAACTTGTAAATATGCTAGATTACAAAGTTCTAAATATGCTAGATAGTGAAGTTGTGGGCGAAATTAAGGTTGCTAATCAGCTGACTCTAAAACAAGGAGATTCGCCTGGATTGTCTAGCTGGGCCTCGTGTCATTAATCATAAAGGTCCTTCAAAAGGGAAGAGGGAAACAGGTAAGAAAGATGTTCGAGATGTGACTACAGAAGAAAGGCACAGAGAGTTGTAGTGATTCTAGCTTTCAAGATGAAAGAAGGCCTCAAAGAAGGGAATGCATCTCTGCTGACACCTTGATTTTTGTAGTTTTCAGACTTCTCAGTTCTCGAACTATCTGATCATAAACCTGTGTTGCTTTAAGCTCAGCAAGTTTGAGGTGCTATCTTTCCTGGCTCCCACGAAGCACTGCCCCTCTTTGATGATCTGCTCTTCTTTTCACCTCTGAATGAAAGATGAGGACAGGCCAAGATCCGGCATATGAGATGCATTAATAAGTGCTGCTGCTGTTACTATTATTTTCTTCCTAACTACAGCTGAGCGAGACTGAAATTCTCAAAAGGAACTTCATTTACATGCAGGGACATTATGATTACTACAAGCACAGAGCTAGCCAATAGAGCTAATGGGTCTTCATGTCTGCCAGGCATGCCTGCTTTTCTGAGCAGGTTCTTGGTCTTTCTTCGCTGTCGTTCTCCTGCGCTAGTCTTTTCTTCATTTCTTCAGTGCTGCTTCACTATCCTTTCCCCATTTTGCCATCACATGTTGCTTGTTTATTATGTCATATGCCTCTCCTTCCCCCTGTACCACTCCAGTTCCCGTGACCAGACTACAAGCTCCTGCAGAGTTGGCACTGGGGCAATCCGTCATCAAACGGGTGAACAAAACATGTTCAAGGGCTTAAAAGCATCTGTCTTTCATGTTCTCGTGGCATGTGTGATTTTCATTCCCTCACTCTCTTCCTTTCCTTTGAGTTCCCTGATCTAGAGAATTTCTGGTCAACTCAAAGAATGGAAAGTGAAATTTGTAGAATTTTCCAGATCTTTATCAGCAACAGAAAAACAGCACTGGCCAAAAGGGGCCCTCTCTGTTCCTCCTCACTCTGGACAGGAATTCAGCATTTTTACTTACAGCTGTCCTCATTACGTGCAAAATACACCCAGATAGATCGAGTGTTCTGTCTTTTCTCAAATAAGCAGTTGCGACATGTAACTGCCACCTCCACGTCACATTAAGGTAGCCTGAGAGCCTCCTCTCTGAAGTTATTTAGGTACTTTTGGTCTTTTGCAGAACCAAGTGTGCCCATCAGTGGTTATCGGCAGTCGCTTCTCTGTCTTCACTTCCACCCTCACCACCCTTCTCAACCCTGACTGCCATACAACGCCTACCAGGTGATGCGAATTGCCTCTTTGCATGCAGAAGACTGGCTTTGTTTTTTCGTAGGCTATGCCCAGGCCTCCGTGGCATTGGTTTGTGCCTCTGTGACAGGCCTCTCTGTGTGCAGATCACATGTTCTGAATTCGGGGCTTATTGCTCTGTGGCTGACTCTGAGCTTCTCTGGTCTCCAAGACCTGTGCCATACAGTGTGGTCCAGGCCGAGGGGGTTCACTGACAATAGCCTCCTGGTTAGCGAGTTGTTAAAATTCATCTTGCTACTCCGGCCCAAGATGCTAGTTTATCCCCGCCAGTTTGATTGGTCTGGAACAGTGGTTCTCAGCCTTTGCCCTACTTTGCAACACGTGATGGGTGATGCTCAGTGTGTCACGTCCTCCTAGTGGCACACACAGAGTTATGACAGTGGTAACAAGACCTTCATTCTCTTTCCTCCACTCAAGGCTGTGTACTGTGTACAGATGGGGCAAGGGTGACGTTATTACAGAGGTGATTGCTCCAATGCAATCCAAAGAACTTTGGTATTCTTCAAACGGTAAAAATATAAGGGGACATATGCCACACTTCACAAAGGACTGCACATCAGCATCTTGTGGTACTGTAGATAACGGTGATGTACACGTTACACTTATGCCCGGTTTTAATTACTTGTGCAAATGTGAAAGTACAAGATACTACAGAGCAAGAAAGTCGGATACCAAGAGAAAGTAACAGAGCCCTGTCCGGGGTATTTTTATAGTATATCCAGTATCAGTTTGATTAAGAAAATATTGATGTTGGGGAGACTGTCAAAGGAAATTAGGGAATTTTGCTATGAGGGTCTAGAAAATATAGGTACATGTATTGAATTTTGAAAACATTCTCAAACCAAATGGCCAAGTGGATGAACCTTCAAAAGGTGAGGACTTTCTCTTACTCCAGGTTTCTGTCGGTGGTTGGTTGATCACTCCACCCAGTCAAAACCAGTGATTCTCAAATCGGGGGCTGGCGATGCCGGGGTGGGTACTGAAACCATTTCAGGCATCTGCAAGGTCAAATCATTTGCAAACTGTTCCTAAGATGCTGTCTGCCTTTTCAACCTATTCTCTCACAAGTCACAAGACATGAAAAGTTTATTCCTGTGCTCACAGATCCACACTGCACTGGGCCATATTAGCAATATTAGCAGAGCTTAATATGGAACAAACAAAAGGATACACACGGTCATCTGAGGAGGCTACGGACGTTCTTCTCCCTTCCGAGTACTTATCCAACTCTGGATTTTCTTCATACACTTCAACCAAAACATGTATGGCAGATTGAACACAGAAACACCAGGTTCCAACCCTGCTGGATTCAGAGATTTGCAAGTTTGTCAGCTGCTGCCACTCTACCCACTACAAGTTTTTGTTTTGGAAAATAGACATATTTAATAAAAATGTGTTGTTTGGGGGTAATATTTGTAAAGGATTATTAGTTAATAAGTATTTTTAAAGTTTCTGAGTTGCTTTCTAATAAAGCAAATAGCGATAGATACAATTCACTTAAATCAATGCTTCTTAGGCTCTTCAGTAACCGCTACAAGATTAAAGTGGTCTTTTTTAAAATTTTATTTAAAGAGAAAACAAAACAAAACAGAAAAAAAGGTAGCAACAATACAGAATTCCAAGGAAAAAAAGAAAAGAACAAAAAAACACTAAGAAATCACTACTTGATGAATTACATATTGTCATCTTGGAATAGTTGTTCAAGTTACAAAATTAAAACATACAAACTAGACATGCAAACAATAAGACTGTTAACAGTTCTGCTCCACGATCTAACAAAAACAGTAATATGGTCATCCATCTTACCCACTTAAACATACGTGCAGTTATATCCTTTAGAGCACTTTCTTTTCCTCTCTTTTTTACAGTAGCAATTACACATTTTGGGTTTTATTAATCCTACATTTCTTACTACTTTTTAAACTAGAGACACAATGTGATATTTATAAATATGATTCTTATTTATTTCACTAATGACGATAGTCTCAAGTTGTCCCCATTTTTTTATGAAGGCCTCAAGATCATCCTTCTTCATAGCTGAGTAATATTCCATTATATAAAAATATCTTTTTCATCCACTCTGTGGTTGGTGGGCATCTTGGTTGTTTCCAAGATTTAGCTATTACAAATTGTGCTGCTATAAACATGGGTGCACATATATCACTGTGATATATGTGCCTTTTCAATTTTTTCAGTTTTTGGGGGGAAATACCCAGGAGGGCAATAGCTGGGTTGAATGGAACTTCCACTCCTAGTCTTCTGAGAATTCTCTATACTGATTTCCATAGTGGTTGCACCAGTCTGCACTCCCACCAACAGTGGAGCAGTGGTCCTTTTCCCCCGCAGCCTCGCCAACCTTTGTTATCAGTTGACTTCTTGATGGCAGCTATTCTTTCTGGAGTGAGATGAAATCTCAATGTTGTTTTAATTTGCATTTCTCGAATGACCAGTAATGTTGAACATTTCTTCATGTATTTATTTGCCATTTGTATATCTTCATCTGAGAACTGTGTGTTCATCTCTGATGCCCATTTGTGGAGAGGGTCTTTGAATTTGGGGGGCTTGATGTTTTTCAAGTCTTTATATGTTCTTGATATAAGTCCTTTGTCTGAGGGGTTGCTGGCTAAAATTCTTTCCCATTCTGTGGGTTTTCTTTTTACTCTGTTGGTGATTTCTTTTGAAGTGCAGAAACTTTTCAATAATAAGAGATCCCAGTTGTTTAAAGTGGTCTTAAGACAATGCTTAAACATCCACTGAACAAATAGTAAAAAAAAAAGTTTTAATATTTTTATGAAAATAAAGTTTATATTTTATTTATCACACACAATATTCATTTTAGAGCATACCCTAATATTAATTCTTTTCATGAAAGGCCCATCTGCTGGTACCACTTGATATCCAGTTTAATACTATTTCTGTGTATTATGCTACAACATTAGATGGTTCGAGACCAACTGGAGATATTCATAGTGCAGGCCCCTGGACCCCCTCTGATTTAAGCAAGGAATGAGTGTTAATTTTTTTTGACATGGATGAATATAAATATGTTTTAATTTTAGTTTGGGCTATGAATAAATGTGAAAGTATAAGTGTACTTTGCTCCCTGTCAGGAAAGACCAGGATATTTCTGAGAAAGGTTGTCTGGAGGGTCTTGGCAGTGCATTTATCCCCAAGGAACTTATGTGGCAACTCCATAGCTCAGCTCTGGTTCCATACATCTGCCAGAATGTATGTCTCTGCACCCTAGGTGGGAAGAACAGAGCTGATGCAACCTTTGAAGTGTCAGCTAAAAAATGAGAAAGTACAGAAGTGACCATGTGCGAAGCATAGTAAAAATATGACTTCAAATCTACACTGTGGCTTGTGTCCTCTTCCCCCTACCCCTGGTCATAGACAGAGGCTGAGTTCCAGTCCTTACCTCATGAGGACAAGGGACTACAGTTAAGAGGCAACTGTCTGGTGAGCGTCTGGGGCCCTCTCGGTTTGGCATATGGTCAGGTGCACACAAAAGTAAGTTTCCCTATCTTTTCTTTTACGCTTTTGTTATAATACAGACCAGCTAAAAAATGTTTGTGTGAACTTCACAATAAGAGTATCCACAGTTTTCATGGAACAAGATATTTTAGAGATAACTAATTGTGCTAACCTCAAGGATGATTTGCACAGAAAGAGAAAAAAAATGAAGCCCAACTACATTAACTTTGGCCATTAAATCAATAGCCAGTGAAGTAAGACATTACATAGAGAAAGAAAAAATCTGACCTCAATATGTTTCCTCCTTGTATTTTAATAGAAGAGTAGAAGTGAGAGAGGAGGCGGGGAGTATAGCTCAGCAGCACAAGTGCCTGCATGGCAAGTGCAAGGTCCTGAGTTCAATTCCCAATACCAAAAAAAAAGTGATGAGGGGGAAACATCACTGGGATTTACTGGGCTGGAAGGGGCCTTGGATACCTGCTAATGGCATCAGAATCCAGTACTTCACATCTCACTTAATGTCAATATATTTAAACATGCCACTGAGTGGAAGTGGCACCTAATGATGTGTTGCATTAAAGCAGCAAAGGAGTTAAATAAAAAGTGGAGGAAATAACAGGGCCAAAGAAACTAGAAGCAGAATTAGTTTTCAGGTTTTATTTAGACCTCTGGTTTTTCTATAGGAATTAGGATTCTTTGTTACAGTTCTTTCTTACTTGACTGATAGATTTTGCTTAAAATAGACCTTGGTATTCTATTCTTGCTCTGAACTATGGTAGATTGTTTTGTTATAATTATATTTCATTAATAAAAATGATAAAAATATGCAATATCCAATTAAGAGATCAGCCTATCTATTCTAGAAAAGATGATTTTTTATGTCTTACAAAAATTACAACACCATTTGGTTTCTTTGGATAATTTGTCAATAGCATTCTACTTCTCCTATAGATTAAAATAGCTAAAATATTTGTTATACATAGGAATAATACCTGAAATATATAACAGTCTATCAAATTATGTAACTCCTCCTTTCAAAGTGGTTACTCTGAAGTATGCCTTTGTTTTAATATTCATATTATCAAACTATATTTTAAAAATACATTATAAATGTTTTTAGTAAAAAAAAATCACTGAAAAGCCCTACTTTCTGTGATCATGGTTTGGCAAATGCAATTATTTTGATATGTGCAAAACTGCATAGTAAACAATTAAATGCTTATAATGCGATATATTATGCAGTTATCAGTACCTAGCTTTCATTTTAAATGTTCAAATATGCTACTGCAGCCCCAGTTGGCAGGCAGCATAGTGTAATTATTTCTAGAGTGATTCTACAGCAGATTTCCTATGGAAAGAGAAAAAGAGGGCAAGGCTACAACTTAAAGTGTCTACCTGAGCCTGATATTCCTACCAACTGATTTCGACTAGTGAATTCTTCTTAACCTGGAAAGGAAATTATTAGATGGAAGAGACTGGTTTTCTTGCAGTATATTTAGATAAAAAATTGCTTTACTTTCTTTTATTTCTGTTTTTATGAATGATGTAGATAAGCTCATGGTGCATGAGACAAAGAAGCCACATTCTATCCAGCTGAAGTTTTCTTTCTATGTTTCTTGGGAAAATAGTAAGCAAGAGACAGGTACTCTACCATTTTTTTAAAAAGTGTAGTTTAACAATTTTTTCTGTGGAATAGATATGAGCTGACTGCCCAAGTTATTTCAGCTCATTTTAATGTGCACAAGTCATTTAATAAACCTAAAGCATGAAATGTGGAAACAAATCTTATATAAAAGCCCAAGTACTATTCTCTTGTAAAAATGTGCAATTAGTCTTTTTAAATATTTAATTGAGAAAAAAATCTGAAAAAAAGAAAAATATCTGAGATGTTCTGAACTTTTAAAAATACATAATCAGTGGTTTTCCTTTAAAAGAAGTAGTTTTGTTTTTTACAAACAAAAAACAGTGCAAGAGGGAAGAACTTCTTATTATATATCTATTTAAAATGAGTAGGTGAAATCCAAATGAAAACTGGCTTTAATACCAAATTTAAAATAACACTCTAATTCTTGTTTCTCCGAACAGATCATTCTCCCATTTAAGCAAGTTCGCTTTTGAAGTTTTAAGCCACTTTCATTTTAAAGCTATTTTTTACTCAGTTTACATTACCAGTACTTTCAGATTTTTACTTCTTTGGAGGCTCTTGGATCAGGCTTCTCTGCAAGGTGGGTAACGGGAGTTTTCTAAAGGGACAGAGTCGGAGGGAGTGCAGGAGAGAAGAAACTTGTGCAAACTGTGTCTGTAATGCCGTGGTGCATCTCAACATTGCAAAGCAGGGGGGCTCGTTTCTGGCTCCAGCTTTTGATAAATTGAGAAAGCAAAACTAAATTCT
The DNA here is from genome assembly GCA_004027295.1 of Dolichotis patagonum. Taxonomy (NCBI): domain Eukaryota; kingdom Metazoa; phylum Chordata; class Mammalia; order Rodentia; family Caviidae; genus Dolichotis; species Dolichotis patagonum. The sequence goes on along the minus strand of PVJX010005705.1, from coordinate 16,216 downwards.
CCACGTGATGTGAGGTCAGGCCCACAATTAAGTTGTAGACGCAAAGGCTCGTGCACCTTATTCTAAGGACCCGAGTCAGTTAATTGGGTCTGCAATTAGCCTCTCCGGCTGCAATCAATTACAAGTGCAATTTCTGTGTGTGAATAATTTCGTGTGCAAAAGTAGTCTCACCAAAACAAAAGCCTAGGTTAGGATGAAATGCAGATCTGTCTTAGCTCACTTACGTCCCAGGAAGAAACAGACTTTCATGTGCCATTAAAAAAAAAAAGTAGCAGAACTCTGTACACTTCAAGATTTTTCTTTAACTTTTCTTAGATGTAAGCACATACTCTAGAATCTAGGAAAGTTGGCTTCATTGCGTTACTGTTCATATTTTATTAATTTAAAAATAATTTTAATTATAATAATTCCAATGTGTTTTTTTGTAATACTGTTTAAATGTGTCACATTTGTGTACATTAATATACAAAAAGGGATGCTCATGTAGGAGTGCAAACCAATTACAATCAAAATTCTATTACAGTAGATCCCTTAATTAATTGCTCCACTTTTAAAAAGGCTTTACAGGTCTACTACACAATGTGGACATTGTTTTGCTGTTTGTAAAAATCTTACCGTCACAGGAAATTTGGCCTTACCTAGAAAATGTAACACACTAGGTAAATGCAAAGCAAAAAACCAAAACGAGACAAGAAGTCCCAAACATTTTGACAGCAGCTCATGTTTTACAAAAACTTTTGATGCAAATTTCTGAAATTCCCAATGTCATTTTGGTATACCTATTTTACCACTGTGTTTCAGACAACAGCTTTTAAGTTCCCCAATTCATAAATGTAATTAAATAATTACATTAGTGCTAATTAACATGAAACTGCAGATTATTTAAGCACAAAAAACACTATTCAACTTCTTAATTATTCTTGTTCACACAGCATTTCCTTTTGCTCAGGCGCCCTAGGTGCAAATAAAGCATCCCATCTGCTCGTAATTAGAACTAAATAATTTCAGAGAATGTAGCTTATCATTTTGACTGCACATTTGATTAAAAACAGTGTACAAGCAATATCCTGGCTTATTGGCGTAACAGCAACGACACACACAAGCTTGTGTTCTGTCATTAAAGAAGATCGAAAACATTATCTGTTATTTCAGGGGGAAAAATACAACTTTTTAGTTCATTTCATACAGATGAAAGCGAATTACAGCAAATCACCTCTCCACTGAATAGCAGCCCCCACATAATGACTTTATTTGCTTAATCCCCAAATTAAACGCCGTTTCGAGCGAGGGCCCTGTGTTATTACTCTCATCATGTCGAGAACATTTTCCTGCCGAGACCAATTTGAATAAAACAAGGGGCCTTCCTTGAACTCAATCAAGGAGCCATAATGTGGTGGGTAATAGAGGTTGCTGATAGATTTGCAGGCAAAAGTGTTATACCTAATGATGGGATATGGATAATAGTCCTCCTGGAGGTCCTGATGCGATTCCAGTTGGCTGCCAGATGCTAAAAATCAAGAAGAGCATTGATCAGTGACAGGAAGCTGTAGTGGATTCATCTAGTCAAACTTCAGCTGTTTTTCCACTGTACAGTTAAGCCAGGCATAAATTATATTAATTGATTTAATTACATACTTAAAACATCTTCCCCAATTAATTTAATTAGGTGGCTACATGATGCTACTGGCAGGGGAAGATTAGAGGCAGCTCACTTAATTAACAGAATATGAATGAAAAAAAAGAGAAAGCAAACATAAATGAAATTGTGAGCACTAATTAAAAGGCTGTCTGCAAACTTAAATACTTTCTGACAAAGTGGTGACAGCAACGCAGACAAGAGAGGATTTTTTTTCTGGCAAATTAAAGTGCCAGAAGGTATATATAAGGAGAAAAGGTAATGCCGTTAGAACATTGATTTTCTGACAGAACTACCATAGTCAAAATGAAGGCACTTTTCCTCTATAGAAAACTTCAACAGATTCTGCAGACATGAAAGTCGAGATCCAGATTAGGGCTAAAATATGATGTACAAACAAATGTGAGGCTTGTGCATCACACTCTGGGAGAAGTCAAAGGCAAGAGAGGCTGAAGGGGGGGAGTTGGAGAGGGAAAGATAAAGAGACAGCTTATGCAGTTATTCAAGCAAGAAATGTTTAGAAAAAGAGGTCTGTCTCAACAGCTGGCAGCCCCGGCACCTTGGCTCGGATGCGGAAATTCTCCAGGTGTCTCTGACGCGATTCCTTCAAGAGCTTCTTCAGTCGGGCCTTGTGGCAGTGTAAAAGCCACGCGATGGCAATCACCCCCGACGCCCACTTCTGCTGGCGGTAAGTGATGAAGAACTGTCGTGCCTGGTAGCATTTCCACGTGGCTTGGATCTTGCTGGCAGCCTGGGACTTCCCACCTTGGCCCTTGTACCTCTGTCCTGGGAGGCTTAACAGCATCTGGACTTGAAGCGGGTTCTCTAACACTGAGAGAAGGTCGTATCGGGTAAGTTTATTCGTCAGCTCAAACTCTGGAAGGAGGGCCAGCAGACTCCTCCCTTTTATTTTGACTTCTGGTATGGCATAGTCCCTGAGAAACTTCTCGATCTGTTCTAAGAGGGAAAAAATGCTCCCCCAAGTTAAGCTGAAATGTTCCTTGAATGCTAAGAAGTCTGGGGCTGTCTTGTCTATGACGCCATTAAAAATAGAAAAGTCATAGTCCCATGATGACTTGGAAGCTCTAGAAGCTGTGATTTTCATGGTCTGTGAAAAAAAATGTTGCCAGAGATGAAATATATTATGATTCCTTCTAAGTGAGTGGTCAAGACACTCCGACTGTCACATTATCATTTACCATTCAATGATTGGAAGATATGGGTCCTAGTATTACTGGTGTAACATATCCACATCACCTTATGAAAGTCTAGTAAGTATGTATCATTAAAACTCTTTCTTCAGAAGAATCTTAGAGATCATGCAAAGCTATAACATTTTTGTAAAAGTGTAATAAAATTGCTAAAGAAAACTGATCATTAAAAATTATGCTTTTCGTTTACTTTGATATGGTCAGCTGACTCCCATGACCCCTTGTGATTTTACCTTCAGACATGTAGATTGGTCTTAGCATGTTGCTGATTCTTTGCTCTTAATTTATCGACCCATTATAAAAAGGATGAAGTCATTCTTTGCAGTCTTCAGGATAATCTCAAATATTCCCACACTGTTTATGATTTCCTAGCAGATTGTTGCTTTTTAGTGTTTACTGGAATTCTCCTGTCACTTTCTCTTGCTATCCAGAGGTGATTTTTACAAGAAGCATTATGTTGTATATTATCACCCTGGTCATTTTCTACATTTCCCTTGACAAGTATTCTTTTAAATCTGCTGTCCTCTTACAGACATATCTGGAGATGTCTAGACTGAATGCAGACATTTCATAACAGGTAATACCTAGAAAGCATTTGTTTTTAATAGAATTATGAACAATTTTTTTCTTTGTATTTTTCTATATTAAAAATAATAAATTCAATTTTAGAAATCAAATAAGAAATTTGAATGACAATAGCAATATATAAAGACATCCTCACTTAAAAAAAACAAACAAGTAAAGGAAATGTTGCCATCCCCTGCAAAACCACTACTTCAGTTCTCAAAACCTGTTGCACTGAAAACTGGACACTGTGCCCCATGGCCTAATGCTCCTAGCAGGCTGGAAGCTTGGGGAAGAGGGGTAGGTACAAATGTTCCAGGCCCTGAATTCTCAGCAAGTCAGGCAGCTCTTATGACGACTGTTTCTTCTTGCTTAGGGATTTAAGGATTAAATGTCCTCATTATGTCCATATTTTCAGATGTACAAGCCCATCTTTAGCAAGCTGTATGATTATATTGCTCTCTACAGTTTGAAGTTTTCACAAAAACTCAAAAGAAAACCCCAGTTAATTTATCAGTTACTATTTTGCCACCTTGCTGTGTTGAGTGTTGCTGTTAGATTATCCATGCTTTTCTTTACTAAGTAAGTGTTAACTGAGAGTCACTAACAAATACAAGGCTGGAAGCTCTCTAAGAGGAAACCAAGCCACGAGATACATTTACAAAAAAGCCACGATAAACAAACCATGCAATTAAAAAAATCCCTTCAGCTTCTTTTTTCCCCCTCAGATTCTAGGCAGTAGAATGATTAGACTGTCATCTCAAATGAAAATGCCAAAAAAAGCAAATATTAAATCCAAAATGGAAATTTTTAGTTTAGAAGCCAACTTTAAATAGCAATTAGCTTTTGGATACTTTTAACTTGAGAGCTATTGCAAGGCAGAAGAATGATGAAAAAAGTCTTCTCACCAAGACTCTAACCCTTTCCAGGCTAGCCAGAACACCAAGAGAATGGAGACTGCTTGGTAGGTGGAGATAAATAAATTCCTTCCTCTTGGAGGGGCAAAAAGAGTCAGATAAGCAAGGGCTCCTTTAGCAGACACCAGTCTGGCAGGAGAAGCTGTGACTCCTGGTGGAAGACAAGTGGCACATGTTCCAAAAGAAATGGCCAGGGGCTACATTTCTGGGCTCCCTGCGGGAACAAGTTCTGATGGAAGGAAGGTTAGAATTGAGAGAGGAATGGCCAGGCGTCCCTAGTGAGAGACAGACATGCAAAATAATCGCAGATGGACATGTATGGAGCTGGCTGACCCTACCAGTCACATGCGTGATCCAATCATCAAGACACTGAGACTTCAAAAAGCAAAGTTACGGGTGGGAGATTCGTCAGAGAATCTCATTTCCTCGGAGATGTTCGAATAGTTTCAAAATTCCTTATCCTTACGGAGAATTATGTGGACGTAAGACCATCAGTGAGAATGGAACAATGCTGAGGGACATTCAGAGGGGAGGCTCTTTGGCCTCTCTCAGTTAGTGTCCTTCCACTGGCTGGGGCTAGGGTATCCATGTGCATTAATAAATGCATTTAGATCTTCCGATAGAACAGCCTTGGGCAAGCTGGGGCTACAGAATGGAACAGGGGCTATTGTAGCACAAAGGGATTGCACCTTCCTACCTTCGTGGATGGTATTCCAGCAAAAAGACCTGCTCTCAAAGGAAACACTCTTGGACGTCAAATAGACCACTCAGGCACAGGGAAGCTATGGGTTTGGAGTCAGCTAAAGCATAACTGTAGTACATCTGTCACAGAGAATACCGCACATGGGAGCACTTTAGACTTAGAGCAAGAAAAGACATGCCTCTCAAGAGAAAGCCTTCCCAAATTAAAGCAGTGCATCAGCATTGTGAGACCCATCGAGCAGGTAAAGACAAGGCTGCTTCACAGCCTGCGAGGAATCACAGCCCTGATTAAAGGTCATGCACACTTTGGGTTCTGGTTCCTTCTGTTATTCTTCCTTTATGATCTGTCTCCAAGAACTTGTCTTGCATCATTTGTTCGTTTGCTCTCTTTCTTCCTTCCTTCTTCCCTTCCTCCCTTCTTTCTTCTTCTCTCTCTTTTCATTTCTGCCTCCCTCCTCTTTTGTTTACAATGTGCTGCACTTTCAATGTGGTATTACTGATTCAGTAGCCAATTTTTTTCTTTCTGGTGGAAACAAATGTCTCCTGAGACATCCGTGGTCTCACCTGATCCTTCTCGGAACCGCAGCCCTACCTAAGCTTTGTGCAAAGCCCGCGCTCAGTAATTGTCCCCCACACAGCCCAAACCGGTGGCTGTGGCCTAATTATTAGCATCCTGCTCTAACTGACTGAGTCAACTAGCTGGGAAATGCTCTTCTTCATTTGCAAAGTGTAATCACTAATTAGGTAACTTTGAGAGTTTCTAGAGCAGTTATTTCAGGAAGATTCTAAATCTAAAGCAAAACAACCTGCCAGGAAGATAAAATGATGATTTTATAGGTTAGTAAGATCCAGTGTAAAGCAAAAATACAAGCCCCTTAATACATTCTAAAAAAAGATTTAGAAATAGCTACTACTAAGAAAAATTCCAGAAAAAACTAACATGTTTCTAAGATGGATTTCTTATGAGGAATTTTATTTTCATATATGTGGATAGCACAAAGATACAGGATTTGTAGATCCCTAAACTGGATATGAGAAAGATCTCCCAGTAGTAAATAGGCAAATATTTGAGATAATTCAACATGAGTGCCATTTTTAGAGAAGAATAATACCATTGCCCAGAAGAATAGACTAAAATAATTTTTGAATCAGAGTCCATGCTTATTTACTCAGACACCAAATCACACGCATTAGTAACTAGTCTAGGCAGTTGCATTGTATGAAAAGTAAGTTCTTCTGGAACGTTAGGGCTCTCAGCGAGAACTTACATTCAGAAAATGAATGGAATTTTTATTATTCCCCAAGGACCAGGGACTCTATTTCATAAAGTTTTGGTGAAAGCCCACAATGTGGTAACTTTGTACATATCAAACCTTGTACATATCAAATAGAATTGTTCAGAAGGAACACACAATATTCAGGGAGAATGGTTGACTTCATCAAGATTCAGAAATTTAGCCTGATCAAGTCTTGAATTTTAAAACATGAGGGATCTTGAAGGTCACTGACTTTGCTGCTGCTCAGGTCCATAGTGCAGAGCGGGCAATGATTAATATTACTAAATTGGCACAAATTGAGAGGCTGTCCTAGGACTGCATGACTTGTGGTGAGACTGGAGACTGGCTTATAGACAGGTTAAGCTGCAAACCCAGGGCCAGAACTGAGACTAGCAAATGGTCTGTGAGGTTCTGGCTCCTCCAAGCAAGGTAACACGACTGATAAGAACTTGACTCCTCCAATTGCTTTTAGCTCAATAGTCCCAGCAGATAATCAGGTTGCTAGTAAACCATGATCTGCTCCTGAGTGCTCTTCTAAAAGTGCATAATTCCTCCATTCTTGAACCTTGACCACATCAAAAGTTCACCCCCACCTCTTCCTGTAGCCCCCCAGCTCACGCCCTAGTCAAGCTGTGCACCTAATAAAGGCCACAGTCACCGTGCCTTGCAGCCTTAGTCCTTATTGGGCTTTGACCATGCCAGTGCCCCTTGTAACTAAAACATACAGCTTGTCTTGTTTTATCCTGTCCTTGTACCCCTGAGCAGAAGATTGGTGACCCTAGGCCAGGGCTCTGGTACTTTGCATTTTGCCCTATAGACTATTCCAAGTTCAAGGGAAGAAGACTTAGTGCTGAATTCCACCTAACTTGGGCTCAGATATACTCTCTGCCACCTGTTCTATGTACTCTTAAGAGTACACAGAATCTGATTTTTTTTCTCAGCTGTAAAAACCAGAGTTCCCTGAAGGGTTGTTGCTTTGATTATGCCCTATAATGCTTTCACAGTGCCTCAGCCCCAGTTAGCATGGTTATTGCAAACAGATGAGGAAGCTGAGGCTCAGAGCAGGTAAACAGCTTGTCTAAGAGCATAAAGCCAGTTTGGGGGTCTTCTGCTAGGACAATCTTTGTGCTATTACAAAGAAAAGTTCTGTTTCTAAATACTCCAAAGCCACAGAGAACTCAAGGAAAGACAGGAATTACCGATGAGGCTTGTACTTGTTATCCTCCCCTCACTTCTTTCCACTCTTTCTTCCCTCATGGTATTTTCCCTTCCACACTTTATCCCATGCTGTCCCCCACCGCACACCACCAGGCTCACAGTCCTAGCTGTCTGTAACTCTGCAGATGGTGCTTTATTGTGTTGTGGTCCCCTTGCCCCGCCTTTCCTCTGCCACCTCCTACAGCAGTCAAGCTGGCCTTGACCGGCGGCTTCTCCTTTGCTCGGCTGGAAAGCAATTTGGTAAATGAATCCTCATGAAGGTATCAAGGGACGTAATGCGGGACAGTGGAGGAGTCCTTCTCCTTTTTTTCTTTTTTTCCAGACAGAAATTGTTTCTAGCTACCATCAAACCAAAATAGAAGGCAAGTTGCCCGTAGGACCTAACATCCAGGACTGAGGAGAAAACCCCGAAGAATGACACTGTCTGATGTGGTGGGCATGCAGCTCAACAAATAGTTACTGGACTTCGTTTCCTAGAAACAGCCTAAGACTTGACTGTCAATTAAAAGTAAGAGTCAGAGTCCTTAAATTTTATAAAGGGAATAAAAGGCACAAATAGAGAACTCACTGAGCAGAGACATATAATGGGAAAGAACAGAGTGTAAAGGCCAATCGGATCACTTGTTTTGAAAGGTATCATTATTCAAATGAGTCTTCCTGAACCCCGAAACACGTCCTGAGGAGCAAAATCCCTACCCTTAGATGCACTCGGATGGAAAAAAAACACTCAATGGGTCACATCCTGGTGGAAGATCGAACAGACTCAGGAAGATATTGGAAGTGGGGGGAGCCTATTTCCTGTCATGTATGAAATTTCCTTTTCTAGAGGCACATTTTACTTTACTGCTGCACTGATCTCGTCTGTTCTGTACCCTTCGAATATTTCCTGAGAGAATGTGACACAGTTAAGGACCACTTGGGACAATTATGATGGATGGGTTGGACCTGCTGGGGATATGGATAGGAAGCCTGTCAGGATGGGAATCAAAAGCAGCCCCCTTTCCAGATCCCTGAGCAAAGACATAGCACCATTTTCTCTGCAGGTACAGGAGAAGGAGCTGGGCTCAGAAAAGACCACAGTTACCGGCACGTAAAGCATGATGCTCTGATTTTCTTGAGGAAAGATGTGTGTATGGCAATTCTGTTGATGACAGATCGCTAAGAACACTGTGTGTGTAGAACTCTTGTAGTGCTCCACTTCAACACATTCTCTATACCTGTGTAAGCATTTGGCTCTACTTTCTTTGTATCGCTTATCACTCTCTGACAATAGAATGTGTCTTCATCATCTGTCTCGCTCACTACAGTGTAAGTCCCAAGATGGCAAGCACTTGGCTGGGGGCTCCATTCATCGTTGTGTTCCCTCGTACACTGCTGGCATACGACAAAAGGTCGATAAGGGTTTGCTGAGTGACTGGACAAGTGAACGTATGGAATAAACTAAAACTTCTGTTCCAGGTCACGTGCACTGGTTTATAACACACGGCTGTTTTGAGGTCATGTGAGTTACTGCAAACTCACTGCTTGGGTTTTGGAGCACTGCAAGAACAGGAAGTTTAGTTACTCAGATCCAAAAAAGATGTCCATACTTACTGACCAAGGGGTTCTACTTCTAGAAGGTACCCTAAATACAAAGGTTTACATGCCAAGATGAAAGACGTTCACGGTGTTTTGTTGATAACAGTGAAAAACTGGAAATAACTTACTAATGATTTCACATTTATAATTTTTTTTTTTATCGGTACCAGGGATCGAACTCACGACTGCCTGCTTGCAAGGCAGGCGCTTATGCCGCTGAGCTAAATCCCCAGCCCCCACATTTATAATGTTGAACAAAGCAAAACGGCAAAAAATTTTAAGGTATATCGTTACCACAGAATGCCATATAGCCATTAAAATGTTACAGAGTTTGAAATCATATTGTAAAAGATTATGATAAATTCTTAGGTGAAAGAGTAAAATCATAGTTGAGTACATAGTGTGATACCAACAAAGGACTTAGATCGTGCCAGAGGACTGTGATATTAGGGAAAAGTTCTTGCATACTGTGTCATTTTTCTCTCCTTTCCAAACTTCCTAAAGTTTTAAAGAATGATCAGGATATAATTTGTTAAATAAAAGAGATAAAGTAAAAAAATTACTTTGTTGGGTTTTCTGATGTATACAAGTAAAACTGTTGACTACATGCAATAAAAATGTACAGTTAGACAGTGCTCCAAAAAAACGGTTTTTTAAAAAAATCCTTACAGTTTTTACTTCTTGCAAAAAACAAATTGTTTTTCAAATAAAACCAAATAAGTAATTCCACTTTGAAAGTTTAATGCCAAAAATGCATAGGTGAGGGTGGAAATTTCTAATGAATTAGAGAAAATGCAAAATGGTTTTTAAAAACTCTACAAGCTTTCTTTTGGGAATTTTCCCCCTCTTCCTTCAATGGCATTTCATGAGAGAAGTTTCAAAGAGAGCAAAAAAATAACTTTAGCTTTGCTTCTGAGCCTCTGCCTGTATCTCTAGCTGCAGAGCTGTCATTCTCATCTCTCTCACCCTTCAGGCAGGACAAGCAAGGGGACCAGACTGCGCTGGGAACTTGAAGTCCACGGAGAGGCATGCAGTGCTCCCTGAGAGGTAGGCTCCGTCCCTGCTGGACAGGACATGTTGAAGCTAAAACTGCTGCTAGAGATCACCTTGAGGCTTTCAAAGTCTGTATCTTAAAGTTTGCAACACTGTTCAAACATGATACAATGTGACAGTAAAGAGGGAAGATAGATAATACAGGTGCTATGTGTACAGTACTTCTGCTGATTCATCCTTAAAATAATCAGTTGTCTAACAAGGAGATCACCAGTATATGTAGGAAAAGACTAAAAGGCAAGTCACAATGTAACAATTATTCAGAGAAGTAAGACCCCCCCCCCCAGGTATGAGATTAGAACGTTATCACACAAACCTATTTTCCCCATAACAGAGGTATGACTTAGGAAATAGGATTTCCTTTTATTCTTTAAATTGGGAGAGTTTTGAACATGCAGAGAATAATGTGAAATACATAGACACCTGTTTTCTTTATCCATCCATCTATCTGTCTGTACATAAATGTAAAATTTAAGTTTCATTCTTCTTTCTCCTCCTTCCCAGAAGCTGACATACTCATGAATATAGTCTGTGCCCGTATTGTCCAACAAATATATTGTTTGCTTCTTTTAGCCATGAAAATAACTATCAAAATATTAATTAAAATTAAGTAGATTTTAGCATAGCTGTTGATATGCCTGCGGTAAGATAACAGAAAAATTTATTTGCTGAGAGATGCAATTTTAGCAACTTCAAGTCACATTTCTTTCTTTTTTTTTTTTTTTTCATACCAGGGATCAAACTCACTTGCGCTTGCCAGGCAGGTGCTTACGCTGCTGAGCTAAATCCCCAGCCCCTAAGTCAGACATTCCTTGAATTTTTTTGAAGTAATTCATACTACAAACTGTACTATGGATTATTATTTTATTCTTTGGATCCTCATACAGAGCATGACTGGCTCACACTTATTCAGCTTCATGAGCTTTGGTTGTTTGGTCAACCAATCGAGAAGACACAAAAGACTACTAAAGTCAGAAGTGATAAATAAGCAGACACGATGGCAGAGAGGACAGCCACCCTGTTTCAATCTAGGAAATGAAGGGACACAGGAGCCTGGATAGAGAAGAGTTAAATTATGCTGGGCAGGCAGAGACACAATGTGTCACGTAGAGGTTCCCATCAACAGTGGCTGAGCTACTTAAAAGGTTTCTAAGGCTCTGGAGCTCTTGGAGTCATACGGCTGTCACTTACTCATTGCATGACTTCACCTCACTGCATTCAGCTCCTCCCGGTGGCACTGAATGATAGTCCCTACTGCACAGAGCTGTGAGGACACTGGGAACAGAGCCTGGCATGCAGTAAACTGTCACTTCTGCTGGTGATAGTAATAGTGGCAGGGGCAGCGACAGGAGTGGTAGTAGTCTTTGGAGGACAAGCCCATGGGGCAGAGGTCATAACTGGCCTGTGGTGAGAGCGCTAACTCTGGAGCCTCGCTGTGTCCGCAGGGTCACCGAAGCCCTTCACCATCTGGGTGGGCCTGAGGGCAGTCACACCACAGAAGTCCTGGGGTTTCCATGAGGGTCCATGGGTGTGGCAGGTGCTCAGTGCCACGCCCAAGGACACGCTTGATCAGCACGAGCAGTTAGAAATATTCCAAATCAAGAGTGCCGGGTTCTTTAAACGCATTAGCGCAGAATCAGGCTCACAGTTTCCTCGCGGTGAGAAGTCAGGGGACCTGGGGAAGGGTCTGATTGTGCGATGCGCTTGTCTAGGAGCAGTCTGTCTAGGTCCAGAGGGACTGTCTGCAGCTCTTGTAAATACGGCCCTATCTAGCCACAGTTCTGCAGAGGCAAAAGGAGGCCCGAAGGTGGGCTCTTTCTCCTTGAGAAGAGGTAGCTCAGCTCGCTTTGACATTCTTACCAATAAGCTCACGGAAAAAAGAAGGCCTTACAGTGGTGACAAACCTGTGGCACATTTGTTACTTGCTTTTCTTTTAATTCAAAAGATGTTAATGTATAACTGTTTTCTTCTAAACCAAAACCTCAGCATTCAGCTCCACGTGCAGCATTGGCAATTTGTGATACAGAAGTGTTTTGGGGGTTGCAGTTTGGGCACTTGTGTCTAAATAGTTTGACATCACTGGCATAGAAAATGGTCTGAAAAATGAGCCAATGTTTAAACCCAACCTGAGCAAAATAAAAAAAAACATAGGGCTGGGGATGCAGCCTGGTGTAAAGGCCACGGTTCAATCCCTGATACTGGAAAAACACAAAAAAAAAAAAATGTGAAGGGACAGTGAATTATGATAAAAGTGCTTTCTACTTCCAAAGCACTTTGACACACATGAACTCACCTGGTCCTTGCAGCAACCCTATGAGAGAGGAGGTGTCATCTCCGTCTGCCCAGGGAAAGTGAGGCAAAGGGAACTGAAGCGATTTCCAAAGATGGTCACTACTGAGAGGAGAATCAAGCACATTCCCGTTTCAAGTTTGGGTATTTTATTATCCATGCATGGCCCCGTGGAATTTTCTTACTTGGATGGATTTGCCATATTGTGGGAACTATTTCATTTTTTCCCATTTTGGGTTACCTTGGTTATTGCAGTCAATTTAACTCTGAGTCCCACACCTTGATCTACCACATCATACATGCAGCATATATGTGTGCATGCACACGCATGTCTGTGTCCATGTACACGTGTGCACACATGTAAGCAATGCTGAGGGACAACTGAGTTTATTTTTAAAGCCTTATTTCCTTTTAAGTATGTTTTGAAATGAGGGTGATGTAATTCAGTCAGATTCTAAGGACACTCAATTATTTGGACCGAAGACTGAACAGTGACTCGGTTCCAACAGCTAGCAAAAAACAAATTTAAAAAAAAGCGGGTTTTCACGTTAAGCAAACCATGGCTTTTTCTGAAAACATGGCCTGATTGTTTCACAAGGGAAGCACAGAACTTTGGTTGCCATGTCTCGCTGTCAAGTGGCCTCCCATACTTTTGCCCCGCAGCAAAAAGAAGGGACATCAGGTGACAGACCCCAAATTTCAACTAGTCACACAAATTACAGACCTTCCCATCGTATTGTCCTCTTGACCTTCTGCCTCTCCCCTACAATGAAGAATGGGACGTAGTTTAAATCACAGTGACTCTCATGGGCAATTTTACAAAACAAATAGAAGGCTCAGCCTCCCCGCCCCGGCCTGTCCCCTCTTTGCAGGGAGGCAGAGAGCTAATAATTAGACTTCTCCCACCCCCAGACAAGGGTGTTCTGCCTTCCCAGCCCTGTTAGCATTGAGGAAAGAGTTTGATGAAGTAAACATGTACAAAGCAGCTATTATCAGATGCCAAGCTGCACTTCTAGGGCAGCCCTGGAGAAGCGGTTACAGGACAGGGTTCACCGTGTGACACCGCAGTGCCTGGGGCCAGAGCCAGCTCCAAAGTCTGTGCCGCCTCCGGCAGAAGGCCGGGCACGGGCACCTTTCTCGGGGCCTTTAATTCCATGCCTCGTGCTCTTCCCACAAAGGTTATGAACAGTCACATTTACCACTGAAGAGACAGTTCGGAAATGTTGCACCAGTGGGAGACCGGGGAAGGGTCTTTAACCATTACTGCTTCTCGCCACCGTGGGAGAAGGCTTTGTGAGGTCAGCAGAGGAAATTAAAGCTGGGGCTAATTCACCTTCAGGAGACGTCATTTTTTACAAGTTTGTTTGTTTTTAGGCTGAAACTAATAAAACAGGTTTGTATTACCTGTAGATTTTTCTCTATAAAGCTGGGATCTGAGCGCTTGCACAGGGTGAGAACCAAAACGAGCCTCCGCCGGCCCCCATGCCGACATTGGCCTGTGGCCTCCCCACAGCCTGCTAAACAGCTGAATTTCAAGCAGTCGTGGTGCCGCCAAACACTCGCCTGAGGGCCTGTCTGTCTTGGGATTTGGCCATTTACATTGATTTTTTTTTAACCCACATTTTTCCTGAAACACAAATATTTGCCATGGCAACTTGGGGTGTCACATGACCTGCTGCTTCATAAACAGCCTGGAAAGCTCTTGAGGGGCCACAGGCCAGCAGGGTTGAAAACACAGTGAAAACCTCCTAGGAAGAGCTGGGCACTGAAAGGTGAAGGTGAGAACAGGTATGTAGTGGAGACACACAGGGATTAATTTCTCAGGTGCCACTCTGCAATTTCTCTTTCTTTTTTTTTAATGACCGCAGCTGAAAACACGACCACGTGGGTAAGCCAGAAGCAGCACTACCAGCTGTCTTCCCTTCTAGTGAAAAGTTTCAATTATCGCAGGCAAGCCTGTGACCCATAAGCATAAAAAACCAAGCTACAAAAGTCCAGCGCCTTTCAACTGGGGACATCTTTCTAAGGATAAGTCACAGTGTCTGGCGTTGTACTAATATAAAAGAACGTAGAACTACTTCCTCTTCCTCATGAAGATTTTCTGTGCAAAATTGGAGGCCTTGCCATTTTACTCCATGCTTAAATACAAAGGAGATACTGAACAGTAAAACTTCACATCGCAAGACCCAGCGTATCCCAGACTCCTGACCAACTAGCAACGTATGCCGACTCAGGCACTTAGCTTGTCTCACAATAATGCAACAAGACTGAGTGTTTTAGACTCCACTGCTAGTGTTGTGATAGCCTGGTCTTGTACAGGAACCCACCACTTTTAAAGTCAGGGATTGGGGATGTAGCTCAGTGGTACAGCACTTGCCTAACATACACGAGGCCATAGGTTAGATCCCTAGCTCTACAAAAGAAAGAAAGAAAGAAAGAAAGAAAGAAAGAAAGAAAGAAAGAAAGAAAGAAAGAAAGAAGAAAAGAACACATCTGTGTAACAGATACCAAAATTCTCACAGATGACATGTAAATAAAAACTTTTCTTTCTATAGTTGAAAATGTGAATACCTTTGATTTTTGTTTCTCAGGCGTCACTTCTTGAGCTGGAGCCAGTGTTGGCTTCTGAGGTACAGGGATGGGCACTGTGGAGAGAGGAGGAGCAGCATCACCTCTTCTAGAAAGAGAGGCTGAGGCATGGGGTGGGTCTGGAAAATCAGATGGCCCTGCACCCACTGTCCACTGGCCGTCAATCATTCCTGTATCCACCCCGGGAGATACCTGTGACTGCAGAAGGACAGCGGTACATGGAGGGCAGATTCCATGAGTCAGCCCACCTTATGCAAACTGGATGCAAAGCCATTTTCAAAAGCAGGCAAGTTAGAGAGTAACCTTTGTCTCACGATGTTTCACCATGCGATTCTTTTAATAGCCAGATACCCAAGTTCCCATGCGTGTTATTTAGGGTGGGCTGTCCCATTGTGTACCCAGTAAAAAAGGTGGCTCTAAAAAACTGAAGTGAAACAAGGGTATAGCCCCATAAAAATTATTTCCGAAGTTAATTAAATCTCTGAGCAACATATTTTGGCGAACATATTGAGTCTGTAGGGGGCCAGACCTTCATGCTAGGTAAGTTTCTCAATCCATCTCTCCTTTTGCCTGGCAGCAAATTTAGCTGCTCTTTATAAACAGCGCAAGCCTGACATTCTCAGGTGAGAAAAATCCTTATGTTTCTTAACCTTAGAAAGAGAACTGGGCTGGGGATTTAGCTCAGTGGCTCAGTGCCTCCCTGAAGCATGAGGTCCTGAGTTTGATTCCCGGTACCCTCTACCCCCGCAAAAAAGAAAGAATAAATAATTTACTTAAATGATTAAATGAATAAAATAAACGAGGCTTCTTTTATCTCAGTTCCTTCAACTCAACCTCTTTCTCTGTCAGTTCTGTAACAACAATTTTTGAAAGAATTGACAGATTTTGAAAGAACTGACAGATACTGATCAAAACAGCATGCTAGAAACAAGAAGCCAGAGCGTTTCCTGAGATCCGCGCCACGCTGGAACTTAGGGCGCCTAGCCAACCAGTAAGCAGCCTTCCGCCCTGGTAAGTGACTGTGGTCTGGCAAGCCGCGGCCACCCCAGGGCGGAGAAACAAGAAGCCAGAGCGTTTCCTGAGATCCGTGCCATGTTGGAACTTAGGGCGCCAAGCCAACCATTAAGCAGCCAGCCGCCCTGGGAAGTGACTGTGGTCTGGGGAGCCTCGGCCACCCCAGGG